>JALPQI010018172.1:0-22586 GCA_025490895.1 Thaumatotibia leucotreta
CCATGGGCACATTGTATACGTAATCAATTATCTACACAATTATAATTAAGGTATTACGGAATAATTATATATATATTATTGTACAATAATTATAAATAAAAAATAAAAATACATTTTAATCGTTTCCCCCTACCCCTCATGTCATTCCTGGTGCAAAAGTGCCCATAACGCTAGCAGCGTTGCCGCGTTGTATAACAATAGAGAGCTTTTGCACCAGAAACGACTCGGAGCGAGGGTCTTCCCCTTTCTGCCTGAGTCGACGTCCAATTTCGTGTATAAACACCTTAGCCTCCGCCCCCCAACAGCCCGCCGTTTCCACTGCCATAAGGACGAAAATGTACCCCGGCTCTAAGGGAGCATACTTCCGGCGCTTTACCTCCGCCTGAAATTCGGCTGCCGCTCCAGCTGCGCGCGTATAGTGCGACTGAGGTGGGAGGCCGCGAAAGTGCTGACACATGTAGCGTCCCACACCAAACACCGCCCCCTCTCCCATGGCACCAACGTCAGACCATCGGGCCGCTTGCCATCCGACCGGCTGAGACCCTGTGGTTCGAGCACAGATGGAACGCCAGCCGACCTGAGAGCCCTATGGATGGCATCATTAAGGGCGTGGTGACGCGGGTGCCTCCCGGAACAACGACGGCAACTCAAGGCGTGGTGCTCGTCAGCACCCACCATGGAACCGCAGATGCATACATGTGGTTCACATACATCGCAGCCCAGGCGTAGCGCAACGGACACACGTAGGGAGTCACCATCGAGCAATGTTCCTAACTGAGGCGAAGGTAGCGCGTGTAACCACGCCCCAGCTTCAGGCCGCGATACTGCCAACAATCTAGCACGATCTAGTTACGCCAATAGAACTCTCTACAAGCCGGTCGAGATCGCCCCCATGGCGTCAGCCACATACGGTATGCTGACTCCGTCGCCATTTATAGACAAAATATCAGCAACTAAAGGAGCCACCCCGTGCGCTGACGCCAAGAAAGGTATTACGTATTAGCGAGATAATTATATTGATTTGTACATTCAGGATTATCTCTCATATTTTAGAAGTAGTTTACTTCTGATTACAGGTGTAACGTCATGCCCGAAACGTCAGGATAATAATTAACGTAAATTTACGGATTACGTCCCGCTTGTTTGTTAGAAATATATAAAACTTACTAGTTCCTTTGGTCTGCTGTTCATTAGCATTATATCATATACATTTTAATCTGTATCAGGCAACATTTGTTTATAGTTTAATTTTAAACAAGTAAGTATACTTTTCTTTGTTTTGATAATGTTTTCAATATAATGCACAACAATATTTTTTCGGGAATATCAATGACATTTGGGTCAAAATTATTTTCGTTGTCTTGTTTCATACCACTCTGTCACGCTTCTAGTTGCTGTCTCGACTCAGTATACAAAAACAATCCGGTGCACTTGTATTTCTTTTTCACGCTAGATTTTAATCCATACATCAAAAATTAGAAACAAAACATCATCTCATACGAAAATCACAACTGTGTCACGTTTTTTAGGGACACAAAATAAGACAACGAAAAAAAATTTTACCTATTTCTCACTTTCGTTTCCAACTCTAAATCCAATCCAATGCACATTAGGTTTGATTTTTAACCAACTTTAAAAAAAGGAGGCGATACATTCGATTGCATAATGGCATCTTGTCTAGGCCTGCTGATCATTATGTCAGCGTCCGTAGCCTAGTTGGTAGTGACCCTGCCTACGAAGCTGGAGGTTCCGGGTTCGAATCCTGGCGAGGGCATTATTTGTGTATTTATTTATCACAAATATTTGTTCCTTGGTCATGACTGTCTATGTATTTAAATATCTATATGTATCTATCTATTATATATATCGTCGCTTGGTATCAACATCACAAGCCTTAATTGAGCTTAACGTGGGACTAGGTTGATTTGTGTAAGATGTCCCAAGATATTTATTTATTATCCTTATTCCAATACGCGTGGTCTACAACTGGGCAGTAAACAGTGTTGCCGATGGTACTTGTACAATTAGTTTTGCAGGGTCCTCTGGGGTCCCGTGGTAAAACTTGGACGCGTTATAAACGAATAAAAACTTTTGTATTGTTTGTCTCACATGTGACCTTATTTTACTTTACTGTAAGAGAATAATGGCAATAGGGTAGGTTTATTGGTGTATACTTTATACCAAAGAATTAAATTGTATTTATTTATCACAAATATTTATTTATTGACGAGATCCGTAGGCGGACTACAGTTGACATAGCCCTCCGGAAGGTGACACTGGTGACAAATGTATGAAGTGTCACTGACCATTATTTGATAAAAGATTGATGATGGGCAGCAGCGTCATCATAGTGGACACATTACTGCGATCGCCAATCCGCTTGCCCAGCGTGGCGATTATGGGCATTTACCTCCTAATGCGTTTATACGCAGTCAATAGGAGAGGCCTACGTCCAGCAGTGGACTATCACAGGCTGATGATGTATCACAAATATTTATTCCTCGGTACAATGCCACAAGGGCCAATCTTAGGACAAGTAGATTAGTTAGATTTAATCCATAAATTGTAGTTTTGAGCCTTATTTGAGCTAACTGTGCTGCAGTGGGACCAGAGGGCTATTTCTCGAAAGCTTGTAACTTCTAATACAAACGGAAGTCCTTATCTAATTAATAGTGTCAAAAAGAGACTTCCACTTGTATTACAAGCTTTCGAGAAACGGGCACCAGCTCGATTTGTGTATCTTTTTATGCCATTTTCGGCAAATTAGCAAAAGAGATAAAAACCAGAAACCAATCCTACCCCAAATTAATTCACTCCTTGATATAATTACCAAGAAAACAAATGCGCATCATTACCACCATCAATCATTACCCAAAATCATTCCCAAAACAATAGTAGCAATATCATTGCAACAAGGAAATTGGGCGCGAACGAGGGTGTCCACGATTAATCCCGCAAATTAGGACAGTCCCGAAATCGATTAGCCGTCCGAAATTCAAGGGACGAATTCGCAGAGACGCTGCGAAGATAAACATGCCTTTTTTTCTGCCGCGAAGACATTAAGCAAGGGGTGGACCATGAGTTGGTGGATTTTGGGATTCGGTTAGATCGATGGACGTTTTAGTGTAAAAAAGTTTAGGTACGTGGATTTGAAAGCGTTGCTGTTTATAATGATTATAGATACTTTAAAAAAAATGTCGTAGCGAAAATTAGATACAGGAAAATATGTCGTATTTGGCGTAAATATTGTGGTTTGTACAATTTGTGTTTAATAAAGTAATAAAAAATGTATAACCTGTCTTAACATGAAAAATAACATAGTATAGTTGAAATTGGTAGGTTTACAATTATGTAATGACTCTGATGGCGAAAGAAATACAACTTACATGCTGACACACAATGATTTTTCCGTGATTGTATCGTTTTAGTTTTATTCAAAAATGTCGCGTTAATCGCTTGTCATATCGACGCTGGAAAGGAGAAATTGGATAAGCGACACAGTGCGTACTTTACAGGAGAGGCAAAAAACCGCCGAGATTTTCGAAAAAAAATCATTAAAATGAATTAGCAGGCCAAATCAAATAATTGAAGCATTATTTATGGACATAAATATGTTTTCTATGTGATGTTTTAATTATTTAACGTATTCAAGTGTTATTTATGGATTTACTGTCGCTTAAGCAAAATGGTCGGAAATATTGATTCAGGTAAAATTATCTAACCAACACGTTGTAAAAGAAATAAGGGAGGTAAAAAAGTCCACCCGAGACTTACATAACAAATTCATCATGTTAAAATTATCTAACTGCCGATGTGGCTTCTTTTATATTCGGGTAAAAATATATAAATTGAAAAAAATAGCATAAATATATCAGTAACAAATATCCACATACTTAAAATGAGAAACTATTTTAGACTTCATAGTCAGTCATTTCAATTACAAAAGTAACATTCTGTGACTAGTAAACGAATTTACTTACACGTGAAAAAAGAAAGACACTGTTTTAGGTATTTTTATAACTTTATTTCAAAAAGTAGGTAAGTATGTGAGTAAGTAATAGTTATTGTTAAGTATTAAAAACAAATATATTTTGTTTTTCTGTTTCAGATCATTTCTCTTCATTTTAAAACATGCAAAATCAACAAGGATAACTCGTTATTGAGCCGACAATAGTTAGTTTAGTAGGTATAGGTACCTAACCTACCTACAAACGAGGCACTTGAAAACTATCTAGGTACTTTTAACAACCGTACCTGTCGGTATGTTTATCCACCGTATTACGTTATGATAACACTTAAAAAATAGTTTTAGTTAGTACCCATTTCTTTTTTAATTTTATTTATTAAAGTTCCAAAAACATTTTATTTAACACAGAGTAACAATTGACAGGACAACCCCTCTGCCAAATGTTTCTATATAACGTGACAAAGAATAAAATAGCAGACATTTATGTATGCAAATTGTGGCTAACTATTTGACTGACATTTCATTCATGCAAGTTAGGATAAGTGACAGTAGTATTCTAATGTAAATTCAGGTAAAAAGGGATACCTAAGCGACAAATGGTTCATAAATAAATGTAGGGCTAAAAATGGATAAACGCCAATAGTTCAGATATCATAGTCAAGTAATATTGTCTAACCGTCTTAAAATTTTAATATAGATAAAGGTAAAATTGTCCAAACGACATAAGAACATATAATACAGTCAGGTAGAAATAGCTAACCCACAAGTGATGATTAGTTGTTACACAGCAAAAATATCTAAATAAAATTTAACCTGTCATGACAAATAGGTAAAATAATCCAAGATTCATTATGTTGAATTATATTTTATCTAATCTCCATTTTCTTAAAAGTTTTCAAAAACCAAGTCGTTTAGTAATAAAAAATTATCGAAAGTTCTCTAAATCACCGATGGGATAAGCGACACAAAAGTTGTCAGATGTATACGAAACCTAGCTCATTCGACGCAGAAAAATTTGCCGATTCTAACGGTGTATATAACTTAATATCTTCAAAAGTGTCGCTTATCCAATTTCTCCTTTCCAGCGTCGATATTATTATAGTTTTGATGTAGTTTCAGCCTGCACCATAACTTATTTCACCAAACCTAGTTACTTTCGAATAAAATATAAATATAAGATGTAAATAAATAAATAAATATCTTGGGACATCTTACACAAATCAACCTAGTCCCACTGTAAGCTCAATTAAGGCTTGTGCTGTGGGTACCAGGTGACGATATATATAATAGATAGATACGTATAGATACTTAGATACATACACAGCCATGACCAAGGAACAAACATTTGTGATAAATAAATACACAAAGAATGCCCTCGCCGGGATTCGAACCCGGAACCTCCAGCTTCGTAGGCAGGGTCACTACCAACTAGGCTAAGGAGGCTGACATTGACTGAAGATGTCACCTACCTAACGAAAATAAAATAAACCTCGGACGTTGATGGACCCGGTATTTTTTCTTCCGTATATGACATATTATATTAATAAATTATAGTACATAGTAATACAATTCATAAAAAACCAACTGAAAATATAAAAATATGTTTCATGCAGGCTGATATTTTTATTTACCGGCCAAATTTTAGGGGGTTAGTTCTGAAGTCATATTACTGAAATTTTACTATGAGATAGACATCCGATTTGAGAAACAAAAATCTGATGTTGAATACAAACCCTGAAATATTTGTAGGTGCAAATGTATGGAAATTCAGATTTTTTTCTCGAATCAGATGTCGGTTACATAATAAAAGTTCATCAATGACCTAAAATTTGGCCGGTGAATAAAAAACCATCCTGTATAATGTATATATTTGATCCATAAACTTGTACTTTCGGATACTTAACGAACTACAAAGCAACTTAGCTCTGATGCCGCGACAAGTTTAGAGGAAAACCATACGTGCGAGAGGGAGTACCCATATCGGCATCCCGCTCCAACTCATGGATTCGCTCGCCGCCGGTCGCCTTAGACCAATGTCGTGGCCAGAGCTTGAGGGTAAACATGAGCATAACCCACAAAACAGCATTAAATTTCATTGAGCTCAAACAAATCCCCTACCATCCCAAGCTGCTTAATTTTACAAACATTTCAATTTCAAAACCACATCGATTTAAACGCAAAGCCGTTCCAAAACCACACATCCTTCGGCAAATCTTAAGATGTTATCTCAAGAAAAACCCGGCTGAAGCCACCCTACTGGATGTCATTAACGTTCGGAGAGGTCATTACCACGATGAGATCCATTAATCTTGCGGACCGGTCTCCCGCCTGTCAAAATTGTGGCCACCGTACGATAGATATGTGTAGGCATTGTCTCACTTTAGCTTTTGTTTTTGGTCGCCCTAGTGTTGTTAATATTGTGAGTTAATTTCGAGTGAGTAATGAAATTGTATGGTAGGGTTGACTGTTGTGTTTGAATCGTTTTGGTTATTTGTCGAATACTATAGGTATACAGTATTTGGCTACGAATAAATAAAACACGGAAGCCGCACGCCATACTACATTGCCTACCAAAAACGGTTCTGAATTTTATTTGACAAGTGTCACCCCGTCTTCAATGCATCGCAATGAATTTCAATATCGACCAATAACAACTTAAACCGCCATTTAAAAATAGTTGTGATACTTGTGATTGGTCCATCAAAGTTTTGATTGGCTTTATTCTATTTTAAACGTTTGTTAAAGATGTTGCGCCGAAATATGCGCGGTGTCTTGGCGCGAAAAGCGCTATGTCTTGGCCATCTTGGCACAATTGAACAATTTTTTTTGGGGGCCTTTTTGAGCTGGCGTTAGACGTCCAATGTCCATGTTATAATGGTCGCAGAGTATTTTTCGTTATTAAGAAGATAAATCGTGACATATTGGTTTCTTATTTTATGGGCATTTTCAACTCTTGGGATACCCAATTAGTGTGACATTCATCATCATCATCAGCCTATGATAGTCCACTGCTGGACATATGCCTCTCCTATTAACTATGCGTATAGACGCATTAGGAGGTAAATGCCCATAATCGCCACGCTGGGCAAGCCGATTGGCGATCGCAGTAATGTGTCCACTATGATGACGCTGCTGCCCATCATCAACCTTTTATCAAATAATGGACAGTGACACTTCAATCCCTTAGTCGACTCTTACGACACCCGAAGGAGGAAACGGGGTGGTGATAAATGTATCCCATCAAAAACATTACATGTAAAAAGGTGCAAGTCTCGCAGCATAGCAGTTGTTACACCACAAAAAAGTTATGAGATCAATTGTTTAACCAAGTCAATAATTCTGTAGTTACTACAAGGGGGTATCCATAAAACTCGATTTCTACTAACTTGCCTAACTTGAAACTGCATGTAGAAATACTCATTTTATTATAGGTATCAATAAAGAGTAAGCCAAATTAGCTTGAGATTACCAAGCGAATTAAGTTTGATGATCCACCACTACCTATCCATGGGAACATTTGTCTAGCAGCTTTGTCATAAATTGTTACCTTATAACAATTACTTAATTAACAACATCTTATAGTAACTGTATTAATATAAGATATCTGTATTTTTTTAATATAAAGAATGACTTGGCCATCGACCACATCTTACTGAATGTCTTTAGGGCATTGCTAAATTAGGGTTGTTTTAAGCAGTTGATTTTATTACTTACCTATGTACCGAGTGTTTTTGAGGTCGTGAAGCAAAATAATGGACATAATATTTACGTAATTAAATCTGAGAGTGAGAGGAAGAGTGTTTTTCAAGAAATAGAAAATTTCGTTTGTTATAACATGGTCACCAGATATCCTATACGCCGTTTGACAAAGGCATAATAGGATGACTATTTATAGGTATACTCTGACAACCAAATTATGTCAGTAGAAAAGCGTGCGAAATTCAAAATTAGTATGAAGAATAGTAGAAAGGGCGGACAGGCCAGTAGATTTTTTTATTTCACGCGGTTTCCTATTGACACCGTTTGGTTTGAGTAAGTATATACATACTAAATGATTTAAGTAGTTTTAAGATAATATATTGATCAGAGTCTACCCTACATAATGGTGATAGGCTTCAGAGTCACGAAAAGTAGTTTTTGATCACGACCCAACCCAAATCATCCCTGTGCGATGGCCAAGTCATTCTTTATATTAAAAAAATACAGATATCTTATATTAATACAGTTACTATAAGATGTTGTTAATTAAGTAATTGTTATAAGGTAACAATTTATGACAAAGCTGCTAGACAAATGTTCCCATGGATAGGTAGTGGTGGATCATCAAACTTAATTCGCTTGGTAATCTCAAGCTAATTTGGCTTACTCTTTATTGATACCTATAATAAAATGAGTATTTCTACATGCAGTTTCAAGTTAGGCAAGTTAGTAGAAATCGAGTTTTATGGATACCCCCTTGTAGTAACTACAGAATTATTGACTTGGTTAAACAATTGATCTCATAACTTTTTTGTGGTGTAACAACTGCTATGCTGCGAGACTTGCACCTTTTTACATGTAATGTTTTTGATGGGATCTCATCTCTTTTTGTAGGTATTCTTCTTTTTTTTTCTTTTCGGGTACTACTTCTTGTACGTCAGCTGCCATTTTTCTCATAGCCCACTCCCTGTCTTTATGGGCTTTTTTCCGGGGCTTTGATGGAACAATTTCTGACAAGTCTGGACGGTATTTGCGTCTTAGTCTATTATATTCTAATATTGCAGATTCCTGCGCTTTAATGCTACCGAAATCGATATTTACTAGATGTATACCGTTAAAACTTGTGACCCTGGAAAGTACTACATACGCTTTCCCACATGTAAACACTCCAGAATGTCCAGAACCGATATCCATTAGAGCATTGAACACAATTAACAGTAGCTTTATTTTAACTTCAACGCATTACTTCGTTGAAATTACTTTGTCCAAATCTCTAGCAAATCAAATCCATAAACAAGTTCGTAATCCAAAAATTACCTACACAAACAATTTCTAAATTAGTATATGAACACAATTAACAGTCGCTATCACGACAAAGAAGTAATAGTACATTACTACCGAGGCCGGGAAGTGACTGGTTGCCGGCCGAATATATGTAGACGGACGAGCGAAGCGAGGCCGGATAGTATTCGGACGGCAACCCGTCACTTCATGGCCGAGGTATGTATAATGCTTTTCTCAAACATGCAATGAAATGAAACAAAAAAACCGGCCAAGTGCGAGTCGGACTCGCGCGCGAAGGGTTCCGTACCATTATCAATTTATTATTAAAAAAATACAGTTAAATCAACCTACCTCAAAAACTATAGGAGATAATTTAATCAAACTAAAAATCGTTGATAGAGTTTATTGATGTGCATAACATATATTTTTTTTAGATTTTTATATCGCGTAGTTTAAAAAATAGAGGGGGGGGGGACACATTTTTCAGACTTTGAGAGCTGATATCTCGAAAACGATTTGCTTAAACAAAAATAAGATTTATAAACCTTCATATCATTTTCAAAGGCCTTTCCATTAACACCACACACGCTTATATACAACTAAAAAAAATTCTATCCCTCAGTTACATGTATGGAGGGCCCCCACCGCAATGGTTTTTTTTACAATTTAGTATCATAATTCTGTAGCGGTTTATACAACACATATCCTTACCAAATTTCGTTACTGTAGCATTTATAGTTTCCGAGTAAATCGGCTGTGACAGACGGACAGACGGACAGACGGACAGACGGACATGACGAATCTATAAGGGTTCCGTTTTTGCCATTTTGGCTACGGAACCCTAAAAAATGTATCTTCCTTCTAAGAAATTATAAGTCAACTACATAACTAAGTCTTTGAAACACAACAAAAGTCAAATACGACACCGACACCTCATTTTTTTTTAAAAATTGACCTGTTTGAAAGTTGCAAATTTTTACTTTTAAAAAGCGGTATTTGACGACGCGGCCGGTTGGGTCCAATTAATCGCATGCGGTGACCGAGGCCGACGGATCGCGCCGTAAAATACTGCTTTTTAAATATTATTGTGAGTAGTTATTGTACATTTATTTTAAAATATATAATTTAAATACCTAATTATAACTGCGAAAATTTGCCAATCATTTTTTTTTATACTAATATTACTTACAGATAATTATTGGCTAAGAGCCAAGATGCCTGGTTACAACCCTATGTCAAATGAAAATTAAAAAAGAGGCACTTGCCGGCCTAGGCCGGCAACGAGGTACTTCCCGGCCACTTTTTAGGCACGTAACTACAACATTTCATTGCATGTTTGAGAAAAGATTTTTTTATTACTTTAACCCCAACGTATTATTTCGTTCATACGAAAGACCTTTTTTTTAGGGTTCCGTAGCCAAAATGGCAAAAACGGAACCCTTATAGATTCGTCATGTCCGTCTGTCCGTCTGTCCGTCTGTCACAGCCAATTTACTCGGAAACTATAAATGCTACAGTAACGAAATTTGGTAAGGGTATGTGTTGTATGAACCGCTACAGGATTATGATACTAAATTGTAAAAAAACCATTGGGGTGGGGGCCCTCCATACATGTAACTGGGGGATAAAAAAATTTTTTTAGTTGTATATAAGCGTGTGGGGTATTAATAGAAAGGTCTTTGAAAATGATATGAAGGTTTATACATTTAATTTTTATTTAAGCAAATCATTTTCGAGATATCAGCTCTCAAAGTATGAAAAATGTGTCCCCCCCCCTTTATTTTTTAAACTACGCGATATAAAATTCTAAAAAACATATATGTTATGCACATTAATAAACTCTATCAACGATTTATGGTTTGATTAAATTACCTCCTATAGTTTTTGAAGTAGGTTGATTTAACAGTATTTTTTTAATAATAAATTGATAATGGTACGGAACCCTTTGCGCGCGAGTCCGACTCGCACTTGGCCGGTTTTTTATACCATGTCGGTGGCAAACAAGCATACGGCCCGCCTGATGGAAAGCAGTCACCGTAGTCTATGGGCGCCTGCAACCCCAGGGGTGTCACATGTGCGTTGCCGACCCAATAAAAACTTGTACACTCCTCTTTTGAAGAACCCCATACTGTAGTCCAACGGGAAAACCTCGGCAGGGAGCTCATTCCACAGACGGACCATCCGCGGGAGGAAGTTCCTTTGAAACCGCACGGTGCGCGACCATTTAGGTTGCAAGGTGTGAGGATGAGCGCCCAGTCGGTGGCGAGCGGTGCGATGATGAAAAGTGGACGTTGGCATCGTGTCGAACAGTTCTTCAGAGCACAGCCCATTGTACAGACGATACAACACACATAAGGAGGCGAAGTCTCTCCTTAGACTTAAGGGTTCAATACCGCCTGTGAGTCTGGGATCGTCGACTATTCGGACAGCTCGTCTGTGAACCGAGTCAAAGGGTGCAAGCTGGTATACAGGTGCTCCTGCCCAGAGGTGACAGCAATACTCCATATGGGGTCTGACTTGCGACTTATATAACAGAAGTCTTTGCCCCGGAGGGAGTAAAGTATCCCCTCGCTTTATTGAGCACATCGAGCTTATTGGATGCCAGCGTAGCTTTTCCCTCTAGATGACATCGGAATTGGACGTCGTTGGAAATGTCGACTCCGAGGATCCCAATACTCCCTGACATGGTAAGAGCTGTGTCTTGGAACCACACTAAATGGGGTTTTTTTAGCGGTAAACGCGCAAACTTGTGTCTTTGTGGGGTTGAACCTGACTAGGTTATCCCGACCCCATAACGAGACTCTAGATAAAGTGTTCTCGATGTCAGACACAAGTTTTCCGCGACTTTCCAGTACCACAGAGCGAGGGATATTAGCACGGCCTGTGTAAAAAGTATCCCCAGTACTGTCATCTGCATAGCAATGGAGGTCGCCGATAGACAACATGTCATTGATAATATGCAGAAGGAACAACGTTGGGGATAGCACAGAGCCTTGCGGGACGCCAGCGTTTATGTCCATGCTATCAGAGCAGCTACCGTCTACTACGTAGGTTGCCCTGAAAGTATCGGGAATCGGAAAAAATACGCATTTTAATTAAATAAAAGTACTTTTATTGTTTTTCAAAGTATTCTCCTTTGTGTTTAATACACTTTTTCATTCTCTGAAACCAGTTTTTAAAACAGTTATTGAAGTCTGAAGTGGGGGTTGACAAAATGGCCATTTTATAAGCGTCGACTGCTTCTTCCGCGGTCTGAAAACGCTGACCACGCAACCGATTCTTTATTTTCGGGAAAGTAAAAAAATCGTTGGGACTTAGGTCGGGGCTGTACGGAGGATGGTCCAGTAATTCGACGTTTTCGCCCTTCAGATAGTCGTCTGTTTTCTGAGCGGTGTGAGGGCTGGCATTATCATGGTGTAGTATAATACGGCGGTTAGGGTTAGTTTTTCGCAGTTCAGCAAAAACAATCGGTAAACAAACGCCTATATACCAATCGGCATTGACAGTTCTTCGATCTTCAAGAGCGATAGTCGCCACGTGACCCGATTTGGAGACAAACGTGGCTACCATTTTTTTGATCGTGCTGCGAGAACGAACAACTTTTGTCGGCTTCGGTTCGTCTTCGTAAACCCAAACTCGAGATTGGTTTTTCGATTCAGGCTCATATGTGTAAATCCATGATTCGTCACCTGACACAATACTAAAAACGGCATTTGAGCTTCCTCCATTAAATCTTTTTAAAGTTTTGCGGCACCAATTGACACGTACCGTTTTCTGGTCGTCAGATAACAAGTGAGGAATCCACCGGGAAAATAACTTCCGCACGCCCAACTCTTGTTGTAAAATAACTTAAAATAAGTCTCCTAAATCTCCCGATATGTAACATGCCTATCTTCCTTTATCAGTTGGCGAACAACATCGATGTTTTGATCGATAACGGCCGTTTTCGGTCGACCCTCACGTACGTCATCCGCAAGAGACACACGGCCACGTTGGAATTCCGAATACCACCTGTATATGGTCGTCTTTGAAGGTGCTTCACTACTAAAAGCAATAGTTAATCGGTCTCCACATTGTTGTTGTTTTAATCCACTTTTAAAGTCATAATAAATCATTGCTCTAAAACTTTCGCGGGACAGCTCCATTTTCACCAGCGACTCAACGACTTTAAAAAACAATTGAAAATCGGACATTGTTTTTTTTTTCTAAGTGGCCAGTGTTTTCGAATAATGAGACTATGCTTGTAAGAAAAAGGTATAACACATGTCAAATATACGTTCCTAAGTATTAAATTCCCGAAATTTTCAGGGCATCCTACGTACGGCACGAATGCGTCTGCCGGACAAAAAGCTAGCTATCCATCTGCATAATCCCTCGGGCAGTCCATAAGATGGCAACTTCGACAAAAGGCCCCTATGCCAGACCCGATCGAACGCCTTCGCTATATCTAGGCTGACTGTCAAAGCCTCGCCTTGACTCTCCATGGCTGAGGCCAAGCGGTGAGTGAGGTACGAGTACACTAGAAGATCACCGATAGAGCGACCGTGGCGAAAGCCATACTGGCGGTCGCTTATAAGATCGTGTTCTTCTAGATAACCAAGGAGCTTAGCGTTAACTATACGCTCCATGACCTTAGAGAGAAGGGAGGTGATAGCGATAGTCCTATAATTCGATGGATCCGATCTGTCACCCTTTTTTGGAACAGGGTGCACAAGGGCCGTCTTCCACGAAGATGGAACTTCCCGTTTGATACTGGAAAGAGCGAAGAGACGCGTTAACACAGGACACAACTCAGGAGCACAACGTTTAAGCACCACTGCAGGTATGCCGTCTGGCCCGCTCGACTTGTGAACGTTTAACGACAGCAACTCCCGCCGAACATCTTTCTGTGAGATGCGAATTTCTGGCATGGAGTGTGCACACCGCGGGATGGTAGGCGGTATAATGCTGCCGTCATCGCTGACAGTCGAGTTCGAGGCAAAAAGAGCACCTAGAAGATCGGCTTTCTCTTTTGCACTATGGACCAGATTACCGTCAGCATTTCGCAGTGGTGGTGGACCTACGTTGAAATTACCTACACAACAATATTCCAAATCTCTAGCAAATCAAATCCCTAAACAAATTCGTAATCCTTACAGACGTTGAAAAAGACAAATAATCGCTTCAGTACGCACACGAGAATGGCAAATTAATTCTGAAACATCCAAATAGCCATCCATTACCTACGGCGCACGGGCAACTGACTGTGACTGACACACGGTGGCGTTGGCGGTGCGCGTCTGCGCGGCACTAGGCACTACCCGCGTCTCACCCGCGCCATTTTAAAATACGACTATAATTATTATTAAAACGCCCAGTATTACATACCTACATTTATTACGAACCACAATTATTCATTTTTTTAGTTTTTGATATTCTTGTTTATATAGGTATCTGATTTATTTTGTACTGGCATCATTTAAAAGTTACTTTTTGTTTAACAAGCACTGCGTACTCCCGACCCCGCGTTTGAATTAAAGTAATTTGAACTTTGTTGTACTACAAATACATTCCCAATTCGTTTGGCTAGGTTGTTCGTAGTCATATTTGATAATACATAAGTGAATTTTGTGATGTTAGGTATAGGTAGGTACTTAATTATTAATTGTTGACTTCCGCATAGAAGCGTTAATGTAAATTTTACAGTGGAAATCCGAATAAGATGTTATTTTAAAATACAGCTTATTATAATATTAAACAATGTTACGGTAACTACGTTTATAATGATGATTTGCGCAGTGGACGTCTTATGGCTGATATGATGATGATGATAACAGGGTGGAATGGAAATAGATTTTGGGTCAGGAGGGCCGCTACCAGATTCCGTGCTGCTGGAGAGCCTTCAGAGATTATCCCTCAATTTGGGATTTATGAAAATTGGGATTAGCATGAAAACTAAAAAAATAACAGAATTTAAAACTTGTAGGTATGGGACCAATAAAAATATTTGGCTAGAAAACCCACAATCCAAAGAACTCTTTGTTCCAACCCGCTTCATTCCGCCATATAAACTTATTTACAACAACCGCATAATTAATTTTGTATTAGCATGTATTTGTATGGGATTACAAACTTATTTGAGTAGTTTGCATAACTTGAAAATCTGGCAGAAATTTCCAATTTTCAGATTTTTTGTGTAATAGGTAGGCTATAAACTACTTATGTTTCAAATTTTGAGCTCCTAGGCCAACTAAAAATACCTTAGATTATTGATGATCGGTGAGTCAGTGAGTGACAAAAATAAGGAACTTTGACATGCGGTCATTTTTAAACTACAAGTTACAATTGAAATCAATCAAGATTATTATGTAACTCATGTTATGGCCTACACGTCGCAGAAAATTCAGACTTCTAGCTGTAACCAGCGCGAAATTACAGACGGTTCAAAATGGCCTGAACGGCTTCGAGAAAAGGATGGTACGGCCGTGCCTTTTTTTGCTCGACTTGGCGGGGGCACTGCCGTGCCCCCAGATTCTTACTGCCGTCACCACACGGCTCAAGTGACATTAAAAATCCTTAATTGTCAGGTTAGTAACAATTTTTTTTTGGCGTTAGTGCACGTTCAGATATTTTTGAGCGCTATAGCTGCATTGATATATCTGAAGGAGACTTACTGTCTGGTATTACCTACAATTATGAATTATGAGTTACGCTTGTTTCGTTTGTGTTACATTGCGTGTGATATAACTGATAAATTATTAATTTTTTACCTGTGTAATAGCTATTAATATTTATTATGACGTGGATGGTGGATTTGTTTATGTTTGATTTGACTCTCGTGAACTTATACTAATATTTTTTAAGACGTAATATTTTAACCCACAATTCATAAACATCTCCTAATAGTGCTAATTTATAAAGCCGCTAAGTATTGTTTGTCCCTTTTGATCTTATAGACATATTGATAGGACCGAAAAAGACAAACAATACTTAGCAGCATGTTAAATTAGGAGAAGTTTATGAATTAGGGGGTAGGTCAAAATTATTTTCGTTGTCTTGTTTCATACCACTCTGTCACGCTTTTAGATGCTGTTTCGACTCAGTATATAAAATAAAATCCAGTGCACTTGTATTTCTTTTAACGCTAGATTTTAATCCATACATCAGATATTGAAAACAAATCATCGTCTCATACAAAAATCACGTGTGTCACCTTTTTAGGGACACGAAATAAGACAACGAAAAGAATTTGACCCGGGTAACTTTTTATGGAAGATTATTATTTTCTCGTAAGAGATTTTACATTTCACTTATTAGAGGAAAAATTAATTAAAACCACAGAATTAGATTTGGGTAGAAGAAACAAGTTCATTCATTTGTATGGCAGGCGAGCGTGTCAGATTTTGTACTGAAGTTGTTACTTGCCTATGATTTTAAATATGTCTCAGGCCCTTGACTATTCATATTTTTTTGTGTTGTTGCAATTAATATTACTTAAGGAGGCATTATTAATGTTTTTGTTCACCTCAACTTACAAAATTTGACGCCCGAAAGCTGCAAGCTGCGATTAAAGACGGACAACTCAGTGGATTTCACTGAGTTCATTTGACACGCTAAGTAGATACGTTTGCTTGATCTGTACCTATATATGACATCTGTGATTAAAACAGTATAACTCCAACTAGTGAGCACCTGAGCATGCATGACGATATTCTTTAATTGTAAATCTAGTGCACAAAACATGTTCATGCGAAATAAATGATGACTTACAGTAGACCGTCCCAGGCTTGACTGGCTGGACGATACTGGCTTTCTTTTAAGATCGACGTGTTAAGCTCGGTCCAATTTGGTACGGATCCAGCCCACAAGATGGAGCGACGACCTGGTAAAGGTTGCGGGTGTCCAATGGATGCGGACAGCTCACGACTGATCTTTGTGGAACTCTCTAGGGGAGGCCTATGTCCAGCAGTGGACGTCAATTGGCTGATGATGATGATGATGAATTTGGTACGGTCTAGCGTGAATCATAGATACATAATTTCCATTTATAGATTTCCTTCAAATCACCAATCTAATTTACTCCTAAAGTGAAGTGTCCACGGTGAAATTATAAATACATATTATAAATTTATGCTAAGTAGATAATGGATTAGAACATCACAACTTCATATTATAAAATTACGACTAATTATAAAAAAAATCTGAATACTGACACACCTACAGTAGCAAACTTGAAGATATATTTCAATCAGTTCACAATACATTAAGATCATTTTATCCCCCTGCCAAGCTCCCCTTTCACCCCTCTTCACGCCAATCGTATGTGCCATTTAACCCCATCACCTTACGACATTTTAGAATGAATACCCTCTAGTCATTTGTCTATTTCCGCTTGATTAAAGAATAATTTATTCCCGTTTAATTATTTTATTCGGACCAGGTGGTATGACTGATAGTTTTTGAATATGCATGCTTGTTTGAACTCGCCTTAAGCGATTTGTCTCGTTATTTTATTATTAGCATGTGAACATTGCGAACTCATGTTTAACTGTTTAATATTGGGATAATGTCTTCATTTTGAAATAATTTACTGAAGCTATGCTTTGAAATTATTTGTATCTCTGTCGCTCCAACGAAAACGTAATTAAGTAGTATGACAGAAAAATACGAGGTCAATGCGGTTAAGACCGTCTATCAGGAAAGTCCGTTTACCAACTGATTTCCACCCCTAACTCAACAATATAAGTATTATATACGTACTTTCCTTACGGGGTTGAAACACTGGGGCCGTGGGGGCCAAGTGCGCGTCGCCTCTATAAGGTCATTTCCAAGCGCCTTATAGAGGCGTCGGGTGACCAGAGGGCTGGCCAGTATTTCGCGCAAAGACTCAGCATAGCAGTCCAGCGCGGCAATGCGGCTTTCTGGGCACACTACCTCCCCAGCAGGACTAGGGCAAATTTTTTATTAATAATTTATTATTATTGTGTTAATACTTTTTTCTTGTGTTTTTTGAAATAAAGGTAAGACTTTCTTTACAAATAAAATATGCCGGACTTACCCACACTGACTTAGTTCAAAATCTACGATTTCCGAAGTTGTGGTTGGACTTCAGAGGCAAGTCTTTAATACAAATACTTGTCTATTCATTATCATCATCATATCAGCCGAAAGACGCTCACTGCTGAAAATAGGCCTCCCCCAAAGATAGCCACAATGACCGGTCCTGTGCCACCCGCATCCAGCGGACTCCTGCGACCCACGCTGCGCCCTCCGGTACGTTTCGAAATTAAAATGCAAATAATTATTATAATTTGATCAATCATTTTATCAACTTTTGAGTCATGTCAATGTTTGTTTATCAGCTAGGCTAAAGAGAGTACTTGTGGGACATCAAGGAAAAAAAATATACCTAAAACTATGTCAAACATGTTTTATAGTAATATTATGTAATCGAGCCTTTCATATTATTTTAAGAAAATGTTCAGAAAAGAACTTCACAAGTTTGGCAACATTTCAAAAACTCCTAAAGTATTAGAAACTTTTCACATTTTTGAAGCATTTAGTTATACTTTAAAACTGTTTTAGTCTCACTTTTTGGAAAAACAGGGAAAAGTATTGCGCTTTTATGTTTTCCACTTTCAGTATTAAAACCAGGGCATCCGTCGTCAAGAATATGTATCATCATCATCATCATCATCAGACTGTGACAGTCCACTGCTGGACGTAGGCCTCTCCTATTAACTATGCGTAGAGTCGCATTAGGAGGTAAATGCCTATAATCGCCACGCTGGGCAAGCGGCTTGGCGATCGCAGTAATTGGACACATTTATTTTATATTTTAGTTAATAGGAGAGGCCTACGTTCAGCAGATGATGACGCTGCTGCCCATCATCAATCTTTTATCAAGTAATGGTCAGTGACACTTCAATCCCTTAGTCGACTCTTACGACACTCGCAGGAGGAGTTGGGGTGGTGACAAATGTATTCTTACTGTCGTCACCACGCGGAAAATATGTATACATAACCTAAATATTGAGGATAAACGATAGTGTACACATATTTTTGACGCTTCATTGGTATTGTTATTATAAGTTTTATATAATTAGTAAATAGAGTCATCTATCTACTGATGACTGTATTGACTAATTATATTGATGACTTTTTTATTTATTTAAAAACTGATTTATTTTTATTTAAGCATTAATCCAAAGGTAGCCAAGCATAAAATATGCTTTATAATTATTGATAAATTGACCAAAAAATCTTATTAAGTACTCCGATTAATTTAATATTGAAATAAAAACCAATTAAAACAACTTTCTCACGACCTAAACTAATAGCACGAATCAATTACACACATCGATTTATTTCGCATAGATCATTATTAATCAAAAGGCCACAGGATAAAAAATCACAATCGATTTATAGCCGAATCAGTCAACTGTCAGAAAGAGATCATGATTTAATCACATCATGTCAGATTAATACAATTATTGAATACGATTACGAAAAAGGGTTTTGTTCAAGCTTACAGCCCTCTGTTTTTTTTTAAGTAGCTGGTGGTTAATAAGCGTATGAACGTCTAATCGAAACTCGACTATGAACTATTGCATCTGTAGTCGTACCATGAGTTGGAAAGTAAAGAATACGTTACGTTTTACTCGACACGTAGGTAATGCATTCTATCGCGCTCACACTGACACATTGATAATCAGAGATCGGACAAATGTGCGTCTTTGTTCGCAATCATATGGACATGATTCCAAATTTGATTGAATAATTAATCATTTAATCAGTTTCAGAAAATTACCGGAGTAAAACCTAAATGTGGGTTCACACCAAACGAGCGAATGCTCATTCTATTCCCTACTCTACGAAATCAACGAAATCCGACGAATTAAGTTTTGTGTAATGAACGAATTTAGTAACCTTTACGTTACTCACCGATACTTGCTCAGTCATAATGTTACGTCAACGGATACTGGCCTACTACCGCGAAAATCGAAATTCGTAAATTTAGAGGATTTTTCTCTGTCACTCAAAACGAAGGCGTCATCAGAGTGAGAGAAACAAATCCTCGAAATATACGTTCGTTTTTCGCGGTAGGGCCGCTGTAAGAATCTTATCTCTGGTAATACGAAAATGTGACATGTGAACTCTAAAAATGTGTTTTTAAATTGGAATGTTTTAAAATCTTCCCATGCTGTTATGAATTGCCATTATGGTATAGGGTCCTGGCGCCCTGAAACTAGGCAACGGGTGACCATAGGGCTGGCCAGAGAATAGGCCTTGCCCGCCAGCGAGGAAACGTAGCCAGTGTTATGGGCACTCTCCCACAGAGAAGGGACGTGGGTGGTAGTTTAGTTTAGATAGTCTAGTATTTTAGTTTTAGTGCCTCAGTTCCTGTTTTCCATCAGGGCTGAGAGCTTAGTTGTCTACCTTCGTCACATAAAAAATTGTCAAAGTCAAACTAGTATTTATGCAAGTAAGCTTATTAATAAGCATTTTCGAATCGTCTGACATTATCAACAGAGAGAAAAAAATCTACTACTGGTTCAAACCCTACACCGTTCCTGAAAAGAACCAGTAAGAAACTCAGGTGGACTTCTTTTTTCAAAACACTGTAATAATGCATCTTATTAAAATGACATGCATTGAAGAATGTATTACATGAAAAAAAAGATTATTATAGACATTTTTATAATTGTAAGAATGTTTTGTATTTTTGTTTCATGAATGTACTTATTACCAAAATTACTTTTATATTGGACTGAAATGTCGTGCCAATAATAAATAAATATAATAAACATTTTAGTATAGACCTTTTTGCTACGTATATTTGATCTTGTCCGTAAAATTAAACAAAAAAGTTTGTCCAACTGCCTGGAAGGTCAGTTTTGCCGTGAAAATGACTTACCACGAGCGTAGTACCTTATTTAAAGTAATTATAATAAAATGTAATATTCGTTTTAATACTTTTAATAACTGCTTTTGGATACTGTACTGGAACTTTGACCACATAGGTTACCAAAATAGGCTCAAAATACAACACCACGACGGTGTAATCGATATTTGAAAGCGCCGGTGTTTATTCTATCTTTCTTATTTGGACTTCATTTTGAACTTTACGAAATGGCATAAGGACTAATGGAATTAACTGACCTTTTTTTTTAACCGACCATTGCATTCGTTTGTCATTGAACCTTATTACAATGCTAATAAACAGTATGTCAGTTAATTACTTTCGTGATGGTACTAAAAGTACCTATTGTTTATTTTATTAAAGAATGGCAAATGTCGATGTAACTTATTAAGTCCCATTTATAATGAAACAAACTTTATGAGCGACATTTTGATATCGATTTCAAGATGTACCCGTTTGGTGCAACAATGGACTATTATTATGTAAATAGCAACTCGTAAATTTGTGGTCGAATAATGAAAGCTAAAAAACGAGCTCCGATAGGTATTAAGGATCCTAGGTACAATGACCCAAAAGCCAATCTTAGATATAGGTTAGGTTAAGTAGATTGAATTGATCGTCATCATCAAAACCTTAAGAGCAGGGCTCTTGTCTGTGGATAGAGAATGCAAAACCGATTATTTTTATATGGGCATAACCGATTTTAATCGGTTATTTCATACAAACCGTAGCCGGTTTGCATTCTCTATCTGTGGAGCAATTTCCATATGGTCCTTTCCAGTGCCTTTTGTTTAAGACCCTGATACGACACGACGTCTACTTTTTCTTTCACTTGGTCCATGAACGCCCTTCTCGGCCTTCCACTTTTCCTCTTCCCCTCTACTTTTCCTTCTATTATGGTCTTAATTAATTTGTCGTGCAGTATAAGGTTTTCCAACATCTTCCCTCTTCTATTGGCGATGGTTTAGACAACATGACATGACAACATTTAATTGATATAAATGTATATACATTTTAATATTGCATATTTTAATATTACATAGATTTGTAAATAAAGATACTTTAGATGACCCGTATTATTTGAATGATAGTGTAATTTAGATTTATGCATCTATGGAGTATATGGAAATGAGGCTGATAACGTAGGTATCTCTACCTCTGACAAAGTGAAAAATTTACAACAAATATTATAGGTACGCGGGATATCTTCCTTCTATACTAAGAGTGTAGACATTTTAAACGATTATTGTGATGAACTATTTATTTCCACTTTACTATATTTAATCGTTTTGAAGTATTCGCTTTTCTATACTCAGGCTTGCTAACGCTAATTTCTGGGATTTTTCTCTACCACTGAGTGTACAAATCCCCGAAATTGACGACTTTTGATGTACACAGTTGCCGGCCAGACGCCATATTATCTTAAAAATCCATTGACGCATAAATCCTAGTATCTTGATTAACAATAAATTGTAATCTTGAAGTCTCCATGTGTTCACAGGCCATCACCCCACAGTTTCGTTTTTTTATTTATTATTTCATTACAGAAGCCCACTGGATCATCAAAACATCGTTAGGGTCATCACGTATGAAATATGTTGCCAATTTTTTTGCCGTAACTCAAAAAACTGACTTTTGTCGGCGATATCTTTATTGTATTTTGATATGTCAATGCGGTATTGTTGTCTTTTTGTTAGTTTTTTGTCTATCGAAGTGCGAATGCTGGGGTGTACT
>JALPQI010018173.1:0-25209 GCA_025490895.1 Thaumatotibia leucotreta
AGAAGAGATCGCTTTTTAGCGATAAGATCGCCTGTTGTAACCTGTATTTTGTGTTTAGCTTATTTGTTTTTGTTATTTTCTTACTGGTACTATAAGAATTACTTAATTACAACCTCGAGATGGCCAACGGGCACCAAGTCGGGGTCAGATGATGGGATCTAAAAAAAGGTTGAAGTTGGTTTTTTAATTTGGTGATTTATTTTATATTCAAACTTCAGTTAGACGAATTCAATTGATTTCATTATCAATATCAACTGAATAACGAGCCATATACAGCCTACTCGTTAACATTTTTGCGGAAGGTAAAGCAATGTAATTATATTATTTTATGTAGGTACGAGTAGGTACTCTCCTGATAGTAGCCAGATATAATATTTGGTGTCTTTGCCATAATATGTATAATTTGCTGTTAAACTGAAAGTATAATTAGTATTGGATATATCTTTAATAGATATTTTCCTCTTTTTTCGAATACAAAAGCCTGTACCACACAAACCTTTCTTTTTGCCCAATGGTTGACTGGTAGAGAATGCCTTAAGGCATTAATTCCGCCATTTGTACTTTTTTATTGTGCAATAAAGTTTAAATAAATAAATAATTTGTACAAAATGGTTCAAGCATTGGTACACCTATACGGCAGCAATCAAAAGTGCAGGGTGCCTATAAATATTAGTTTTCTAAAGACATACCTACCTACAAAAGAATTTTGTATTTTGATGATATCCAGGTAAAAAAAGGTATGTATCTTCATCGGATCTGCCAAGATGATCGGACAATTGTACGTATTTATTACAAATCATAATTATTTTAAAACGTCCTAAGAACTAAAAACCGTTAAATATTGAACACGCCCGTCAGGCACCAAAAGCGAGTTAGCGATTGATAGCTCGGTTATCAAAACGAACAAAAGATAATCGCATTACGTCTTTTATTATTTTGTTCACTTTTTATTATGCTAGCTCTATTGTAAAGGGCCCAGTTTCTTACTCACAAGGCCTGTGGTCGTTTTCAAGTGGTTGTACCCGGCCTCCCTGTATGTATTGATCTTGTATGGGTGCCCACATACTGACCAACTTATTTACCACATTTAGCTGCCCAGGCGTGGCACTTGATCAAAGGTTCAGCGAGACATTTGATCAAAATATAGCTACTCAGTTTATAGATTCTTATTTAGAGGAAGTATATAAATAAAGTATGAACATTTTTAAGAATGAAAATTATAAAGTACAATGCATTGTATATAAATAAATAATACTCGTAAATAAATATCTTGGGACATCTTACACAAATCAACCTAGTCCCACGGTAAGCTTAATTAAGGCTTGTGATGTGGGTACTAGGCGACGATATATATAATAGATAGATACATATAGTTACTTAAATACATAGACAGCCATGACCAAGGAACAAATATTTGTGATAAATAAATACACAAATAATACCCTCGCCGGGATTCGAACCCGAAACCTTCAGCTTCGTAGGCAGGGTCACTACCAACTAGGCTACGGAGGCTGACATATATATATATATATATATATGTTGTTGTTTATGTGTGTTGTTGTATATATATATATATATATATATACAACAACACACATAAACAACAACAACGTTCATAACAACACCGCATATCGATGAAGGGTTAATAAGTATATTAATGGTATGTATGTAAATGTATGTAAATTCTTTATTGTACACAAAACACAGGTAAAAATACACATAACACAATTTAGATAGGTACAAAGGCGAACTTATCCCTGTAAGGGATTTCTTCCAGTTAACCTTTGAGCAAATGAGTCAGCCACAGGAACTAAAAGATAGACAAACGACCACGTGTACATTGGTGAAAGTAATTGAATAAAACCAATGTAAAATAAAAATAAATAAATAAAAATGATTTATTTATAATGTATACCTATTAAAAATCCTTACTCCCTACATATATATAATACATATATACCTAGTAAAATATAGAATACATATAAGTACATATACTACGCATCTATAAATAAATAACCAATTCACAAGGGGTCGGAGAGCCACAACTTTTTGAGATTATTCTTGAGTGACGCTACAGACTGGGACTGTCTGAGAGACAGTGGCAGCCCATTCCACAATTTAATAGAACGCACCAAAAAAGATTTAGAGTAAGTACGCGACTTATTACACGGAAAAGCAAGAGTGAGATTAGCACTCGAGCGCAAGCGGTGACCACTAACGTCAGCCAGGTAAACGAATTTTTCAGAAAGGTAAGGAGGCGAAGAAGGATTAAAAAGTACGTTAAAAAGCAAGGACAGGATATGTACGTCTCTGCGACGACGGATCGGAAGCCAGCCGAGCTGAGAACGATATTCAGAAATATGATCGTATTTACGCAATCCAAATATATATCGGATGCACACATTTTGCAGACGCTCAAGCTTATCCAGCAGCTCCTCCCTCAGATCCAGGAAAGCAATATCTCCATAATCCAGAAGAGGAAGCAAGAGAGATTGGGCAAGGGTTAATTTCGTTTGCTGTGGAAGAAAATTTTGTAGACGCCTTAAGGAATGAAGAGACGCAAACACTTTACGACTAATCTCCGCCACGTGGGGTGTCCAGGAAAGCGTCTGGTCCATGATAATACCCAAATTACGCACTGACGAAGATAACGGGATAGGCGTCTCACCAAAGTAAATATCTGGAACCACTACCGAGCTTGCTTATAAAGTAAGGGCTACCAATAACAATTGCTTGCGATTTCTTCGCATTGACTTTCAAACCATAATTGCGAGCCCAACAACGAATCATTTCTAAGTCCCTGTTAATGTTATTAACTAAGCTCGACAACTCCTCAATATTAGCCGCTGAATAGATCTGTAGGTCATCCGCATATAAGTGGTAGGACGAACTAAGGGACCTGGTGATGCCATTAATAAAAATTGAGAAAAGGAGCGGTGAAAGTACCCCACCTTGGGGAACGCCAGCAGAGAGCTCGCACCAGTCAGATAACTTGTCGTCAACTCTAACGCGCTGGCGTCTACCAAACAGGTAATTGCGGAACCAAGAAAGAGTAGTTTCAGAGAAATTAAGGGTGCGGAGTAAACCAAGAAGTATGTCAAAATTAACCGTGTTAAAGGCGCTACTAAAATCCAGGAGAACTAGGATAGTGAGCTTCTTATGCTCAATGTTAAGACGAATGTCATCGGTGACTTTAACCAAGGCGGTAACTGTGCTATGCCCGGGGCGGAAACCAGACTGGAAAGGGTTTAATAGGGAATGCATATTAAGATGAGACAGGAGACGGCGATTCACAAAATGTTCTATTACTTTAGACAAAATTGGGAGAATGGAGATGGGACGGTATTGAGAGAAGTCGACAGGATTAGAGGTTTTGGGCAAGGGGATTACGTGCGCATTCTTCCAGGAGGAAGGAAATGTACCCGTGGACAAGGAGAAATTAATGATAAAAGAGAGGATGGGAGCAATGGATTCCGCCACAAGCCTGAGCATGTCCACACCGAGGCCATCCTCACCGACAGCCTTCGTCGTAATAGATTTCAAGATGGCAAGTGTATCCTGCGGCGAAATATCACCAGGTTCAAACGGAGGCAAATCAGGGTGTATGTTATTGGCAAGAAGTGAGAGTGTTGCTTGTTTAATGGAGGGATCGAGAATAACCGGTGAAGTACTGAAGTGATTATTGATTGAATTTAAGTCAAAGATATTTGAAGAATTTAACTGAGATTTGCCCACCCCAAGAGATTTCAGAAATTTCCACAGTTTCGCAGGAGGACAATCCTCGATGGATCGGTGGATATAGCGGCGTCTTGCACTCCTACAGATCTTATTGCAGCGGTTACGTAATAAAATATACCTATCAAGATTAACAGATGAGGGGTCTTGTCGGGATTTAATGCGAGCTCTGTCCCGCTTAGCCATTAGATCTTTAATATCGGTTGTAAGCCACGGCGCAGGAAAATGCTTAACACGCGTCGGTTTTAATGGCGCATGTTTGTCAAAAATGGCAAGCAATATGTTATTGAAAGCCGCTACCATCAAATCAACATCATCAATCAGCTCCAAACTTTGCCAGTCAGCCTCAGAGACGTCGGTACAAAATGCATGCATGTCTATATCCCTAAGGTTCCTACGCATGATAACCTTGTGTCTCATTCTCGGAGGCCGAATTTTAAATGACGCATATACTAAATCGTGGTTAGAAAAACCAGCAGCGTTAAATTGGCCATGGAAGGAGACTAGGTCAGGACTAGAGGTTAAAATTAAATCCAATAAAGAGGGAGGTCCGTTATGCGGAAAATGTGTGGCACCGAGTTGTAAAAGGGTTAGATTTAAGCAAGTAGAAAGAAATTGTAACTTAGAGGAGCGCAGGTCATTTTTAAGCATACAAGTGTTAAAATCGCCCATCACAATACTATGGTCAAATTGAGGTATTAAATTAACTAAATCATTGTGGAGAGTATCAAAATAATTAATATTAGAGGAAGGGCTATAAAAAACGCCAAGAAGTATTTTAGAATGATGCATAGTGACCTGAAGAGAAAGAAACTCAGGAGAGTTCGAATAAACGGATGGGGATTGAGCGACAATCTGGTATGAAATATTACATTTAATATAAATGGCAACACCGCCGCCGCGCACGGTTTGCGAATCGCCATTGCTAGTACCTGTCCTGTCGTTGCGAATTAAACAGTACCCGGGTAAAGGATAAAGTGCAGACGAAAGTGATGGCTTTAGCCAGGACTCAGAAACGAGGATTGCGTGTATGTTTTTGTTGGTGAAAGACGTGAGAAGTTCAGGATAGTGTGCAGGAATACTTTGTGCGTTAATATGAACGACGTTAAAGTTTTTAACAGCGGAATTGAAAGTGGAGTGCAACCTATCGCCCAGACTAGGCATATCCGATGCGTCACTCAAAGAATCGTAATGGCTATCTGAAGAAAGTGAAAAGAACTCGCTGTCGAAACTAGCGTTAGAAATGTCCGACATCTTGGTAAAATAAGAATATATACAGATTAAAAATACAATAATATATACAAATAAAAGCTACTAATTAACTTGAAAATATTAAAACACCTCGTTTGCTCGCCAGCAGCTGGTATCACAAAATTCCAAATAAAAAGAATATCAATGTAACGCACTATAGTTTTCACACACAAATTAAATAGAAAAATACAGCCTGCCGAAACTAGACGAAACTGAACAACAACTGCAGAAAAAAAAAGGTGACATTGACATTTAGGTTATGACGTTATTGCTAATTTATTTGCTCACCGCTATTATGCGGATAACATAATTGAGCATAAAACGGAGAAACAATAGATATACCGTAAGAAACAAAAGAAAATAAAAATAAATGATACAATATATACGCAGGCATTAAGGCCTCTGCTTAGTGAACCGGCCGTTGCCCGAACGAGTTGGGTTGGCGCGACGGGCCTGCGCAGGCGGCGCCACGACTTTTATTCCGGCTCCCTCTGTACCTGCTGGACCTGCCTTCGTCTCCTGCGCTCCAACATCAGCCCCAGCACCATCCGGGACAGGCAACGCGTGCAGCTCAGCAAGCGTTGTCACTTTACGCCGCACACCGTCGTGACACTGCACTATTATGCGGCCGTCGCTGGTCCAGCTACCTCTGACGCCGTACTGCTTGCGGGCCTCTAGAAATACAGCATGCCTTGAGATTGTGAGGAACTCGGTTATCGTAAACCCTGAGCCTTTCAAGCGCTTCTTAGCTGCCCATACAGCATCCCGGGTCCTCTGGCAAGCAAATTTAATGAGTATTGGTCGAGGCTTAGAACCAATATGTGCCCTGCCAAGACGGTGACAGGCCGAGAAGGAAACAGCAGACACGTCATCCAAATTTAAGCTGCCATTGATAACATTCCCAGCTACACATGCAGCATCTTCATTCTGGGACTCCGGTGACCCATGGAGCAGAAGAATGTTTGACCGGGATCTTGTCTCAATATCTTCCAGGGCCCTGTGGATGAAACCCATCTGCTCCTGCAGCGACTCGACTGCTTTCAATATAAAACTCTTGAATTCAAGATAGTCGCCAGAGTTTGAACCGGATGCCTGGGAAGAGTCTGCCTGATTGGTGCTAGTACCTGCCGCACTCTCAAATCTAGCCATCCTCGATGCAAACATAGCCTTCATCTCCTCCATGCTCCTCTCCAGTTGTGTCAAGTGGTCCATTTTGAAAATTTTTATTATACTTATAATTGCAACAAAAATGTGATATAAGTGTTGAAAACAGCTGTGGGTGGCAGCAAGGTGTTTGGTATCACATGTAAGTGAAAACTATTAATAAATTATAATTATTTAAATATTTTTCGAATAAAATTTTGGCTCTACAAAAATTGGACGTGTTAATTGTTTGCCTACCCACTGCAGAAAACAATGGTTTATGTTTCGCGCGAGAAACAATATGACCGAGAAACAATAATACAATTTTTGTGCACGTAAAAGTGCACAAAAATTGTATTCTTCTCACGTTATTATTCAAATCTTGAAAGTCACATGTTTCAAACATTCACGTTACTACTATGTACCAGATCATGTCGTTATTTTTTTTCACCTATTTTTTATCTAATTATTTAAACACAAAAATACAATGGAATCAATCTGAATGTGAATATTTTGTAATAGGTAATCATGCGCATAATTTTACTAGGTTAAACATCAAATCTATGCTTTGAAACATAAAACATATATAATAGAATATTATTTATTTGGCTAAATAGGTACATTTACAAAGAAATTAATAAAAAGAAATAAACACACCAAAAAGGTTGCCACTCAGCATGTGCCATGGCTAGGTTGCCACGACGCTGATTTTCAGGGTAACCAAAACCAAAAAAAAAAATAATAATAAACTTAAGACTATTCTTGAAACTAACAAGTGACATCGGTAACAGTACATGCATGAAAACATTATACTAACTGGCACTCATCTTATATAACCAATTTTCAATTGCCACAACAGTTAAAATCCACATTATGCAATGCAGAAGCGAAATAAATAATAAAGGCTTTCGTTGTTCAGAACGTTTAGGGGAAAAATGCGGCCACAATGTAGTAATTGAGCTGCATTTATCCGGCAATTGGGCGCGTCCCCCGCGCTTCCGTTCGTTAGCCGCGCGGAAATGTTCCGGAAAATTGTTGCTCACAGAGCCTCTATGTAAAGCGGACCAAGGAGCTCGCGTGCAATAAAATGTTTGCTCGACCGACACATCTATCTGTGTTTGAATGCAGCCGAAGTAATGGCGCCCGTTTCCGAGTTTGGAAAGCTGGAGTTTACGGGCGATTGAAATCAGTTCCTGTTGGGATTGATGCAAAAAAATTCGCCACTAAATTGCTAGCACGAAGCATCGATTTAAATCAAATGTAGACACTGCACTTGTTCGTTCTATGTCAGGCTATTGTAGACCTACTATTTAATGTAGATAGATAGATAGATAAATCTTTATTCATTCCCACAACATACATGGCTTAGATAAAAACAAACAAAATCAATACTGTACTCGTGTGAAGGTGTTTTGTTATTTGCTTTTAAGGGATGCTTATTTAGGTCAAATATATGTAGTTCATTCCTGAAAGAAACTAGTGTTTTAATTCTTACTGTTATTAAGTTTTAAAAAAAGTTTAATGATTGAATACAGGTATATAGGTACTTTATTATCCCCAAATGTTACTTATTATGACATCACCGCCCGTCACCTGAAATTAGCTTTTATATGATTATCTAACACTTACCATTTCATTTATTATGTAGGAACAAGACATAAGTAAACCTAACAAGCAACGTGTCGAATTTAAACACGTACAATACCTAGCTCATTTTGTAGTCAATTAATCCATGATTAGTAAATCGAAGATTTTATACCTCAATTAAACATTTCCTCAATTTCCTCAAGGAACACCTAAAATTATAATTTTCTATTATCAGAGACACGGTAAACAAACCATAATTTAGCGGGAGCTGTTTCGACAAACCTTTTATTGCGCCGCTGCTTATTATTCCCGCAAGACATTTCCCAAAGTTGAAACCGGGTTAACCTCAGTGTTTCATTGGCAATTTTAATCAGGATCATTTTAATTACATCTAACCATAGCCGGGGAAGATTAGACACAGCAAAACAGATACTTTGAATTCATAATATTACTTGGAAAGCATTAGGAACAACAGTGCGTGCCGCCATATTCGCTCTGGGATGTGTTTTTGTGTGTGCTCGTAACAATAATTGTCGTGTCAGTAACGACGCTCGCAGATGTTGCCCTATTTAATTAAAACTTTGAACCATCGTTATCCCGCCCTCGACATTATTGGACCTTCCCATAGCACGGAGGCTTGCGGGCCACTGTAAGCGAAATTGAGGGTCAAAAATGTTCTAGTACATCGTAGAAGACGGTCGTCAAACTTATTGAAAATTTCCGTCATAGAAGTAACGATAATGCCATTCCTCCTATCTGAACAAAGTATTCCGACGTAAGTTCAATGTGGGTAAGTCCGGCACATTTTATTTTTAAGGGAAGCCCGTCATGTGCGTCTCATATTGTTGAGTTAGGACCACCCCTAAGTCAGTTGGTAGACAGACTTTCCTGATAAGTAGACGGTCTTACCCGCATTGCTCTTATAATGTAACTTTTCTAGAATGTCATCCTTTCCCTATTAGTCAAGATGAAAATAATTCAATGTTGTCAAATATTTCATATTTAGGTGTATCTGGATTTCGTTTTTTTAACAATTAAAAATGTTTATTAGTTTCTAGTTACCTACTTTTTCTACGACAGGTCAGTTTCTAAATATCGATAATATACAAAAATCTTATGAATCAGGAAAAAGTGTGATGTTGAAGCTTTCGAACATGTATCGGTGATATATATTATTGATAACTCATATCATAATAGGTCTCTCTGCAAACCAATAATTTTGGACAGTCCCCGCTCACACTCGCGACGCCGGCGTAGGCCTTTAGGCCGCCTGTGCTTTTCAATTGCCACATATTTCCCTACATCACTGGCGATCTATGTTATTACAGACAAATTGGATTTTGAAATTTGTTACATTAACTGGCTACCCGAAACATCTGACGAAAGATAATATCCGAGTCTGTAAATTATTGAAAATCGACTGATTTTAGCAGGCAACAGATGACGAGTGTGCTTAAGTATACGTTTATTTAAACATGCAGATTATTATTGTCTATTTAGTTTCTACACTCATTTAATAGAAACGAATAGTAAAATATGGTTATTATAATAAAGTAAATTAAAATTATTTGTTTTGTTAACTTTTTTACGGGAAATAGCTTTGCAGGAAAGCTTCCCGCCATTGTTCGTTTAAGAAACTTGTTGTACAGTCAAGGGCATTAATACGTATATATATACACTTCTCCATACTGATCCCTAACAAATGTGTCTATATATTAATGCACTCGACTGTACCTATTGTGGGTACCTACTTAATTATTTCTCAATATTGTGAAGTGCTGTGAAGATACTTTCTTTTGTTAATTTTGTCCATAGTTTCTATGCATCTTAAATCCGTGTATTTTATTAAGATGTGTAATGGATACTACGGAACCTAGATTTTTGAAGTACGTAGCAGTGTTATATAATGTTGATTGACAACTCATTGTTACTTAAAATATCTAAAGTCATATAGGAATGTGTAAAAATTAAAAAACGATCCGTTGGGCTTAGTTACTTAGAGCAGTTTCCAATATTGAGAATGTACGAGTTGAGCACCAACTAAAATGTCTCTGTTTGGCCCCAATGGTTGACTGGTAGAGAAAGCCTTTTAGCATTAAGTCCACCATTTGCACAATTCGCTATATTTGTGCAATAAAGTTTAAATAAATCGCTAGTAATTAGCTTCACAATACCATTGACTAAATTCGCTGTGAACGACGGAAGGTCGCCTGGTGTAATTGGAAGCATGTTGGACCGGCAATCCAGAGGAAGCGGGTTCGAATCCCGTGACAACCAGAGTCTTTTGCAGTTGATTTTTTCTATGGTAACATCTGTTACGACATTGTGGGGAATAAATATTCTCATGAAAAATCTAGTAATTTCCTATAAAAAGTCGCCGTGTTTACAATTAAAGATTAAAATAACAATTGTCAGCCTCTGTAGCCTAGTTGGTAGTGACCCTGCCTACGAAGCTGGAGGTTCCGGGTTCGAATCCCGGCGAGGGCATTCTTTGTGTATTTATTTATCACAAATGTTTGTTCCTTGGTCATGGCTGTCTATGTATTTAAGTATCTATTATGTATCTGTCTATTATATATATCGTCGCCTGGTACCCACATCACAAGCCTTAATTGAGCTTACCGTGGGACTAGGTTGATTTGTGTAAGATGTCCCAAGATATTTATTTATTTTATTTATTTAACAATATAAGTTCGTATGCTCGGGACATTTTCTTCATCAAATTACAAGATTCCTTTTTTATTAAATAGTCTAAGCGAGCAGTACTGCCCAAAGCTGTCTCGTCACTGGCCTAGCGCGTTTTAATCACATTATTCTGTAAGACTTGGAAAATTGTAACTTGTAGCTTTATTAGGCAGAGCCTTGGCTTTTAATTACAGTGAAGCCTGGATAAATAAAATCCCAAGGGACCGGCAATTTTATATCAATTAAAGGTATTCCATTTTTAGATGTTGTACAAAATATCCAGGCTTCTCTTAGCCTGGGTATTCTGGATACGGAGAAATTGATTTACAGTTTCCTTCCCTTTGTTTTCTGCAATACGATCCATGACGTCTAAATTTTGAAGGCCGTCTAAATGTGAAATTGATTACTATTATTCCCAACAGAAATAATATTGGTAATATTTTTGGTTACTAAGTTGTAAATAAAATATTAGTATAAAAATATGTAAAAGTATAATTTTTTTTTATGTCATGTACGAGTATTAACAACCCATTTGGCTTACAGTCGTGATTGGAAATGGTGTGCGAAATTATTTAACGCTAAAATGATTGGAAATACATGCACATCAAATTTCACATTGGTTTAGTATTAGGCATTCAGTACGATATAAGATATCAAATTATTTTTCAGCAAATAATTACTGACCGATAAAATGCCTTTGGTAGCTTACTTCATAAAAATCATAACCATTGAATGTTACCTACAGTGGTACTTACCTACATAAATTGAATCTTTACAAGAGTGTTAATTATTAATCTGAAGTTAATCTTACTTCCGATACTAGAATTCATCATTCCTTCCTGTCCTGTTATTTTTATTAACGTAATTTATTTTTATCTATATTCATGTATTCTAGTAACTATTCTATTACGGTCAAGGGAAATATAAGTAAGTAATCATACTTTTTTAACTACCACAAAAATATGAAACATTGAAAGAATCTCTTCAAGGATTACGAAACATTTTAATATATACCTATAGCTTCGTTTACTACAAATTTAATAACATTTATATTCATTATGCAACAGATTATCCACGCGTACTACGTTTTCCGCAAGAGTGATTAAAATGAATACGCGCGAACGCAATATTTTTATGAATTTCCAATTTTTCGCAAAAGTTCGTTTCATTTCAACGTTGCCTGAAAGTCCGTATGATTCAATTAATTCATTGAATATTGCAGCTCGTTGTCAGCCGCAGCGTTATCCTGACCCGCGCATACGGTAAAATCACAAAAAATGTAACATAACACTCCAACTGTGGTTTACAGCTGAATATCGGTTAAACACTTCACTCTAGTTATTCATGTTAGGAAAAATGTTAAAAATCCCGTTTTATAAAGCTTTTCAGGGACGCTATCTGCGCTGGATTTTGTTAGAGATTTCAGTAAAATTTTGTTATTATCTATGTCACATCGTTTTATTAGCTTTTGAACCTCGAGAGCCTCTGGGGCCCGGAGGAAGTCATAAATATCTCGCGCGTCCCCGATTCCTACCAAACTTTGCTTGCACTAGACTCTTACATTTTCATTGTGCTTACATTATTTTATTATCATCACAATAACTGAGTCCCTCCGCTATTTCAGAGGAAATACTAATCAGGTACTTTGAATATTTTTATATTAGGTACCTGCTCCATAATTTTTAACCTTAATTGATATCTACGTACTGCACAGTTTGTATGTACTATCTATTACGATACATTTATACGTCGTCCATCACCATTAACAATAAAAAAAATTAATAAAGGTAGTACCTCAAATGACGTAGTTATACTCGCGGGAAAACAGACAATAGATTTACGAGGAATTACTACATACGGTATTTACATAATCTCAAATAATATAAATAGATTGAAATATGTATTTATATCGGAATCCTTTAATACTTCATCATCATCATCATCATCATCATATCAGCCGAAAGACGTCCACTGCTGAACATAGGCCTCCCTCAAAGATTAAGACTATTTAATTTTCATGATGTGGTAGGTATCCAGTTGCATAAAATTCTTAGCTTCAGATATCTTACCGTAAGTACCTTAGGGTTTTGTCGAAAAGCTTTGACTGCCCTATCACCAAATACAGGCCTACTACCGCGAAAATCGGAAATTTCGAGGATTCTTCTCTGTCACTCAAACGAAGGTGTAATCAGAGTGAGAGAGACAAATCCTCGAAATTTACGAATTTCGTTTTTATGGCCATCGGCATGGGCAATTTTACAAGGAAACTTTCTCTTTGATAATTTTGTTGAAGCAGGAAGCCCGAGTCGACATTAAATGTTGCGTCTAACAAATTGCACCAATTTATTTTTTTATAAAGTAACTAACCCACGAAATCGCGAACCTGTTCTAACTAGTTTGCCCCCATTTATCCGCGGAACTGCCCACGTCTTATTGCTTCAGTCTGGCCGACTTGAAAAATAGGAGAAGAATGTGCACGCATTAGGTTTGGTCGTTACTTAGGGCCTGGTGCGTCGGTTCGAGCTCGGCTGACTAATAGCTGCGGTGTGGTAAAATATCTTCAGTCACCGTCAGATATATCGGGCCGGACAAGGTGCTCACAAATATCTAAACTAAGCTCTGCTGTTAGGGATATTATAGAGCATGTAGGGAATTATCAAGGATGTCACAAAACTAGTGGTCGTCGTCTGTTTTTCTAAACATATTTCATGTTTTTCTTTCTGTAGAGATAAATATAAAAATGACAATGTTTACGTATATTTCTCATCGATACATAATTATTATCATGCGCGAATGTTTTGATATAGGTACCTTACCTATATATTAATACAGAGTTTCTATGTACAGCGCCTACTCTGTAGATATGGTAGGTATGTATTATGTACCTAGACACGATTCAACCCTTATTACATCGTTAAGTAAAATTTCCAAACTTCTCAGTAATTGATGTGCGGGTCCGTGGTAATGAATGCCAATATGTACTTAAACATAATGTGTATTCATATTGTATATACATAACGCAAATGTTGAACATGAGAGTAAATACGGAAGACCGAGACACGAATGTTCCTTCAACGAAGGGTATACTGTAAATTTACCATTCGAATATTAAAGTGTAATAGGACGAATAAGTAACTTACAGTATTCACGCGTGTAGAAGGCTACCACGAACCACGAACGAAGCGTTGCCTCTCTCCCGAACCTGGCCTAGATACTACCGCGAACATCGGATTTCGTAAACTTCGAGGATTTTTCTCTATCACTCGTCAGGCGTCATTAGAGTGAAACAGAGACAATTCCTCGAAATTTACCGATTTCGAAGTTCACAGTAGATTCGAACGAAAATATGACATGCAATACGTCAATCGTGTTTTGCGGTAGACCTATTGTTCGGTTTTCCTTTAAAAAAAATCAGTTTCAAGTGATTTGTTGAAAATGCTTTAAGAATTCCTGATGTCGAAACAGTCCTGCAAAAGATGATGTCACACGTCCGTCGTCCGTACCATGTTTAACATTCAGAGCATAATTTTTTTTCGGGCAAAGGGACATTAAAAACGAATATATTTCAAAGACAAATAATAATTTACTACATTTTTTTAGTTTTCGCCATCATTATTCGGTTTGATTGCTGCGGTTCCCTCAATTCACTAGTTAATTAGGCACTGCATAGTTATCACTTTCGCACTGTTTTTTTACTGCGCTACGCCAGATTTTTAGTACGAGTATGTTAGTCGATAATATCTCCGAAAATCCTAGGACCACTATCTTATATTTTTATCGAACGGGTGCTCCCTCTATATGATCCCGTCGGCACTAAATCGGGGTCTGATGATGGAATCTTAAAGAAAGTTGAATCCGGTTTAATTTTTTTTTTGGTGATCATTGACCCTCAAAATTCATCTATAGGTAGGTAGATACATCAAGAATTTTCTTGAAAGGATAGGTAAAGTAATTTTCCATGTCAGAAGTTTGTTTTAGTAGGTACCTAATGGTCAATGACAAAATTATAATCATACCTAAATATTAGATGTCATATACCAAAGAAAAACGACCAAGATCACCTAATGTCCGAGATGGGGATCGAACCTACGTACTCAGCTTTCGCGGCTGATGCCTGTACCCCTCGGCCACTTGGTCTTAGCAACCACCGGTCAAATTTCTCGGCTATATGCAATCCCTTACAAGGCTAATATTTATAATTTATATAATATTAAGTAGTGTGACTACTGGGGAAAAATTAAAAGTACAAATCAAAATATTTAGTTTGTGAATAATTTGATTTGTGTTTTCGCAATACGTTCAAAATTATAATCGCTTAACGATATTACATGAAACAATACCCACCATTTATTTAATGTGAAATATTGCACATGGGTATTTTATTATTGTCCAAAGATCATTTATCATTTATTTATTAAATTGCACTCATGAACAACATATGTAACATGAACCCTAATGGGCGTAGCAAATACATTTACATTAATTTTTATCACTACTATCTAGTATCTACATAACAGGTGTTAAATACCTACTACATTGGTACTAGTTGACAAAACTTAAATTATTATTACTATTTTGTACTTTTCACTATGGCAAGAAACATTATTGCCAACTTATAACTAATGCTCATTAATTTTTATACAACTATTCATTATATGTAAGAATCACGATGCATAAAAATAAAATACTTAGATCTGAGACTTATGGTATGAATATTATAAACTTGGTGTAGATAAGGTAGGCTTGGTGTATGGGCACCTCCTAATGCGTATATACGCAAAGTTAATAGGAGAGGCCTACGTCCAGCAGTGGACTAATATAGGCTGATGATGATGATGAGATAAGGTAGAAAGGCGCTATTGTTATTTATCTTCTAAAAATTCGTCTACAGAATAGTATGCTTTATGAACTAGCAGTTGTTTCAGTTTATTTACGAATTTGTTATATGTTTCTGCAGATCGGATGACACTGGGTAGGTTATTGTAAATAGTAACGGATCTGTAGTATGGGCCTTTTTTATACATTTCTATTTTTGGTTCGGGTAGAGCTAAATATTGGTTTTGGTGGGGATTTTTTATAAAACTCAAACAGATGGATATGCTTGTGTACAAATTTTGCTGTTTCTAAGATGTAATTTGAGGGGAATGTTAAATCTTGGAATCGGATGAAATATGGTTTACAGCTGGTCGTTTTCCGGATATTTGCGATGATACGTATACATTTTTTCCGCATAACGAATGCGTCATGTGCATCTACACTGTCTCCCCAAAGTAGGACGCCATAACTTAGTAGGGAGTGAGCGTATCCATAATATGCTGAGAGAGCACAAGGTTCATTAGTATTCATTTTCAAGATTCTAAGTGCAAAAATGAGGGATGATAGTTTGTTTTTTATTCGAGACACATCTTGTTTCCAGTCTAAGTGAGTGTCTATTGTGAAACCTAGTACAATTCTATTGGATGTTTTTGATGGGGCCTGAATTGAATGGCTTTCGTTTTTTTACTGTTAATTAACAAGTTGTGTTCTATTATTGTTTACTTTGCTTTTAAGATTAACATGCTGTTGATTTTTATTAATAAAATTGTTGATTTTCCGTAATAAGAAGTGAAATATTTAATAAATACATGAGAAAAACAGCATTCAAATTTCACGTAATCTGCCTCGGGATATTCGTAGCGAGAGGAATAAGTTTAAATAATCTACAAATAGGGCTGTAGCACAAAAAAATAAAAGATATATTTTATTCACATCAATATACGTTTTCGTAGAATATTTAACTAAATTTATTCGAAATAATACCTATATGTTAAATACATATACTATTTCGAAGATGTATTTTTTTCCACGATTTGTGATTATGTAACACATGTTAATCAATTGATTAACTACATCATATTTAATGATCAAAGTGCTTTCATTACAATACCAATTAATGTTGCCAGCGTTAGTAATTAATAATGTAACGTCTAACGTCTATACTTACGTATTCGGAAACTGAAATCCAAAATCAATTCAATGTCCATATTATTAAATAACCCTCGGATTACATATGCGTTATATAACTGTCTTGAGAAGAAACAATTTTGCATTTTTTAAACAGGTTGTGTATTCAATACGGGCATATACTTTAATTCAATTCAATTTATTTATTGCATAGTACTGCCTCTAGTACCGCTAGTAATTTACCCACTGCGCCGAGTGGTGATGGCAGTAAGAATACATTTGTCACTATTCCGAACCTTCCCGGTGTTCTAAAAATTTACAAAGGGATTAAAGTGTCCAATGAATACTTCTTTATAGCATCATCATAATAGTTAGGTACTGCGATCGCCAATCCGCTTGCCCAGCGTGGCAACTACGGGCATTTACTGCCGAATGCGTCGATACGCATAGTTAATAGGAGAGGCCTATGTCCAGCAGTAAACAGAAAGACGCTGATAATGTGTGCATAATTTAATAACGATTATTACAGGAAACAATACTTAAACCTATTTACAGACAATATACACACATACACAATGGTTCACAATGACAAATTAAGTAGGTTTAGGTGTCAAACTTAGTTGTGGAGTGCGTGGAATGCGTCTCAGTCGTACATTAAAAAAACATTGCAGCAAATTTCATAAAAATATGTAACAAAAATATCATACCGTTCGATTTCTATAACCAAACACTATAACTGGGTAAATTATACGGCCGTATGAAATACACACGCTGTATAATTCTGATAGTCGACTTCTGTGTTGAGAATAATGCGGTTTATCTGTCCGTGACAGCCCTAGTTGGGCCGCACAGGTCGAGGCAAGTCATTATTCTTTCGCCCTTCGTCTAAGTGAGTTCATTGTCGTACCTACTTCCTTCCCTGCAGGAAATAATTTCACTTTACGACTTTCATTGAGGAAATATTTATGTTATTTTTATGTTACAAATTGAGTTAATGCTTTAAGTTGTTGCGATTAGTAGACAATTTGCAATGGTTGTTGACGGAGCGCGCAAGTGCACGCCACGCAGGCGGTGTGGCTTTTAATATAATATTTACATACGCTGCAACGCGCAGGCAACTCACACACACACACACGCGCGCACGTTCTGCATACGCACCCAGTGTGTCAAGACATCAGTGCCTTAAGTTGTTTAAATTATTGTTATTGTGTAGGGCTTTCATTATTTACTCTAGCCATTTGAGACACTCGTAATATCGAAAATATACGCTGTATGATTAACTTGAATGATTAAAAGCGCAAGTAGTTAGTAATGAAAGTAAAAATATGCATAAAAAACGAAAACATAGCTAGGTAGATCTCTTTTTAATTAAAGTTTAAAATTGATATTCGTAAATTATAAATATTTTTGATATTCGTACTTAATGAATGGTTTAGTCGTAATAAGAAGTAGCAACAATATGTTTAACAAAATATTGTGCATGTTTTGTCAGTTATGGTGATTTATTAAGATTTTTATATAGCATTAAAGTGCTAAATTATTATTTTTTGTTCTAAAAAATATGTATAATCTGAGCCCTTGTTAATATAAATGTATTTACTTGTACAAGCGTCAGACATACGTAGTTGAAATCGGTCGGGTTTTAGCAACCCACGATGTATACATGCCAATTATGTTTTATTGGCAAATTGGCTTACAAACATATCTATAGATGAAAAAGTTTCATATAGGTAATATTAAACTTCCATTGTATTTTTTTAAGAGTATCGGTTCATAGTATAAAATGCTATTGAAATGTTACCAAAAAAAAAATTCGCTCCGTAATCATCAAGTAGGAGCTATGAAAATTGTGAAAATAGGCTTTTATATCATCTGTAGGTACAAAACCTTCCAGCGTGCGCGTTCCGACACACAATTGGCCGGTTTTTACCTTTTTAGCCTATAATTTACAACCCGAGACAAACAAAGAGCTCACAACAAAGGCAGACCGTTTGTTTCAAGAGAATAATCCTAAGAAACTATTCGCTTTGGTCCTTTACTAACCTTTAGTAACAGTAAATGGTATCTGATTACCCAAAGATGTTCCAGGTGAGGTCACCCTCGGGGTCGTTTCCTTCGGGAAGTTCAAACGCGAATGTAAGTAACGTTAGGTGAGGTATGTTGGAGTAAGATCGGCTTTTTTAGTAAAATCCTCTGGCTAAGTTTGCTTAACGTTCAGATGTAGTGAGAAATGACTTGCCTTCGGAAACGTTCGTCAACGTCATGCTGTTTCAGTCTATCTCACTGAGACTGACAGTAATAGCTGTCATGCTACTTCAGTCAGACTCGGTGACACTGCCTGAAACAGCATGTGTTTACGAACGTTTCCGAAGGCAAGTAATTTCTCACTACACCTGTAATGTGTGTGACGATTTCTGTAATTATTAATATTATAAACTTATAGGTATATGTGCAAAACCAGAAAACTAAGGCGAGTTTATTTTTACTTCCATACAATAGTGGTTCATTTTGTTTAGTAAAACGATTGACATTGTTCTAAAATATTATAAATTTAATATTTTTTCAGAAAATTGTTTATGAGCTTTCTTATACGCCGAATTTAGATTGTTAGTGGATTTTTTTAGTTATGCAAAATTAGCGAAATATTATACATACATAATAGATAATCATACAAAAGAAAGGTAACAAAATAGGAAAAATTTAACAGACTTATCTGTCTTATTAAAATATGTACAAACTATTACGACTATGTTTATTTATTTATTTATTTAATCTTTATTGCACAAAATAAAAATCATACAAAAGGCGGACTTAATGCTATGAAGCATTCTCTACCAGTCAACCATCGGGCAAAACAGAGAAACTGTGAGCGGTGCAAGAGAAGCTAATAAACAATGAACAAAATAACAACTGATCCAATACCTACTGACTACACTATTACATAGATAATAATATATACACTAATATATAAATATATATTTACATATATAAATAACTATACACATAGGTACATAAATACAAATACAGATAGAAAACACAAAGGAGACTCATTAACAATGTTAGTTCAGTCAGCAAAGTAATCACATACACTTCTTTTAAAGACGAACTTGTTGGGGCTTTCCCTGATTTTAGTAGGAAGAGCATTCCAGAGGCGAGCTGCTTGGACAGAGAATGAGTTGGCCATGAAGCCCGTGTGGTGAGATGGGATAGTACCTAAGTGAAAGGTTGCCGGAAGAGCGAAGCTGATGTACACGAGAAAGGCCATAAAAAAGAAAGAATGTTTTGAGATATTGTGGGGATTGAGAATTATTAATAATTGAAAATAAAGCACAAAGCATTCGAATGATTATGTTGTGAAAGTTATTCAGGTATCCATTTGCATTATCTTACCCGATCCAATCTTGGCCCAACATACCTTCCGATGAGGTCGAGGCGGCGCGATTGTCGGTAACATTTCTTATCTCCACGTATTGGAGCTTTTGCCGTTCGACGCGAATGTTCCACGTTATTGAGCCTTCGCGTCGATATTGGACTCGGAATGTGCTCGTGGCCGGCTTTTAGAAATTACAAGTACTTAGTGTTTTAATATAAAATGTCTAATGATAATGCGTGTTCGGCACGTATTTGTCGTTTCATTGTAATTTGCGGCAAGGGATATTTTCATTTCGATGTTACTTTGACACATAATTATTATTTAATTATATGTCATATTGAAATATAATAGATTCGACGAATTGATGTGCTTGATATAAATTATGGCACACCAGTGATTCCATATTCAATATTACCCATTATATTCCAAATGCCTTAATATACATATATGTAAAAATGAAAATGAACCTACTGACACGTGAAAGTAAATAAAAAGAAATTAATATGTGATAAATATTTTATATTGAAGGCTTAACATTCTTTGTATTTATTTATCAGTGGCGGTATAGTCCATATTATGTAGGAACTTAGTTCATAATTTGGGAATTTTCTCTAATGATTACATTACGTATACGTTCCTATTCTTAACGTCATGATCAAGAATGATTATAGCCATTCACTGTTAGTATAGCTAATAAAACATCGCTCATTTTAAGTGAAACCAGCTTATTGCTATAATCTAGCTAATATTTACTCGGGTGAATGACCCCCATGGCTTGTGTAATACACGGGTGCATAGGGCTGTTGACGCTGAAAGGCTAAAGAGTTCTGTTTTCAATTTGTAGCTTGAGTATAATGTTTATTGTAGTAAATCACAGATCACTGGGTAACCTAATAGATAAACCATACTCGTCTAAGACAAAATAAGTTGTTGGCAACAATTTAAATGTATGATGTACATGAAATAAAACTATGAAAACGGATAAACTCGCGTATATTAACTAATTTTAACTTCATTCCGACTTTTCGAACACTTTACAGGGTTCGTGGTCTGCGGAGCCTGGAGTCTGCGAGTTTATCCGTTTTCTTAGTTTTATTTCATGAGTAATCCTCGCGGTAACCGAAGAAAATATTATGTATGATGTACCTTGTTTTATAAATTAGAGATATACAACACGCCTTAGAAGTGTCTAAAATTACTAGCAAAATGTGGTTTATTTTGATTTTGACATCAAAAATATATGCACAAAATTAATTGTATGAAAAATAGTTTTTTCACAAAATTCTCAATAGAAAACACCTAAATGACCTAATACCTATTAGGTATCTTTCCTATTCCACGCCATTGTCATTTAGACCCTCAATTTAATTTTCCTTGATTTTTCTCCATAAATTAATTTCTTATTGTGAACCCTATAATAGGTAGTCTGTGCAACAAAGTTAAGATTAAGTCGTTAGTATTGCGGAAGCATATCGCCAGCATGACTACGTCAATCATTCCCAAGAGCCAAGTAATTAAACTTTTAACGAGTTCCTCCCAACCTCAAACCGTTTCGTTGTCATTATTATCTATAGGTACAATAGGTACATACTCGTATTATTAACGGGACGCTATAGATAGGTACCTTCTATGTTTTTGGATGTTTGGAGTAAACAAAAAAATACAATAATAACGTTTTCAACGTATATTTTCCCAAATAGGTACACAAGTAATTAGGTAAAGGTTTTTACTTAATGTTAATGTAAGTACAATGAATAAACTGATGACAACGATAATAATATTCCTGTATCGATAAAAGAAAATGCATTTGTGCTAATATTTTTAACAGTCTATAGGTTACTGTAAACGCTTACCATCAGGCAGGCCTTTTGTTTGCCATTGTCATAGAAAAAAAACGAAGGAAAACTTGCATTTTAAAAGAGCAAAGTCGCATTCATTAAATATTTTATGCTGTCGAAATGCTCAAAATAAATATCCACCACAAAATTATACAGGTTGAAATAATTAATAGAGGTAGTAATTGACTCAATTTTCAGCTGGCCAGCTTCAGTGCTCTGTTGATAAACCTACTTGTTACAATTTTATTAATGAGCACGTGGACGTAATACAATAATTTACCATCTCATTATTCCCGCTCATAGCTCAGTGCTTGTAAAGGGTAGGCGTTATTATACCCACTTATTTCATCATATGCTGATTTCCTCGAACAATGTTGCATGCATAACATTAAAATTTGGTAGCGACGCTTCTTCTCGTTTTATGCAATTTCTCACAAATATATAATTATAAGTAAAGATGAGGCAGCCCCCTTACAGATTTGCTTATAGATATTTGTCAGAGTATACGATATTTTATCACTCTAAGTCCTACTTGTTGGAGTGATACTTGGAACTATTACCAACGTGATACCTGCGTAGGTACAGTCAGCTGCAGAGATAAGTAGGTCCCCTTGCATACAAATTTGAATGTCTATCTATCTCTTTGGGGTCTACTTATCTCTACAGCTGACTGTACATAGCTGTGTAGCTACGTGTAAAATGTATAGTTATCTACCTATAACATTTATAGTGGAATAGATTGCCTAAATTTGACAAATAATAAAATGATACTGTAGCAAAACTAAATAATCGGGATCTTTAGTTCTTAGAACTAACAAGAAATTTTAGAATTTAAACGCTATAAAAGTCGTAAAAGTATCCTCTTACTTATTATACGAGTATGAAGCGTAAGTCCAAAAATTCAATTGTCTATCGCCTGTGCAAGCGGCTAGCCCATGGTAAGGTGTGTGTACGTTGTGTGTTTGTGTGCGGTAGCCAGGTATGTTTAACTGATTACCAATCTTATTAATTCCGTAGGTATGGATATCACCATTATCAGCCTTTCCTGAGACTGGACTGATCCAGTGCTGGAAGTATGCCTCATCTATTAACCATGGACACATTAGGAAGTCAATGCCCATAATTTCCACGCTGGGCAAGCGGGTTGGAGATCGCAGTGTGTCCACTACGATAATTGCCCATCATCAATGTTATGTAAAAAAATATCCAGTGACAAATAAATCCTTTAGTCGACTCTTACGATACCTACGGGAAGATTTGGAGTAGTGACAGATTTATTCTTACTGCCGTCACCACGCGGCAGGTAAGTATATATATTTGTTAAATTAAATAGTTGGTCTAGGTACCTAACAAATATCCATCGTGAAGGCAATTCATACAGTAATTTGTTGCACCTGCACTAATGTCCCAAATGTTGCGAGCGTGAGGTCGGCGGCGGCGAGAACTGTCCCAACTTCCATTGAGTTGTCGCAAGTTGTCAGTTGCGAGGGCCTTGTGCCAGTTGTTATCTCAGACGGTTGCACGACTGCGGCTATAGTCTGTACAGAAAGTGAAGGCATCTCGCAGAAAGACACGCCAGTGCATCTCACCAGCCTTCACATTTCGAACTGGCACTAGCGTTGAATATCTCACTATTGAAGGAGCTCAAGTGTATATGAAAACTAGCCATACAATCCTACCAGCTTAGAGTTAGCTAGTAGCTCAGCATAATGGAGGATAATTTAACTATATCTACTGCTGCTTTGAACTGCAGAGATGGATTATATATGTAGAAACTTCATAATTGTCTTTAATTACGCTCAACTGGTGTGAAACGGAAAATTACTTTTGCTGCGACGGAATGGTCATAAGTGGCAGTAAACAGATAGGCCGATTCTCTGTGGATTCGGTTAGTATTATTGTCTTTTGGCTCCTGTTTTTTGTAGCAGTTCATCATCATCGTCATCGTCACATATCGAAGTCCACTGCTGGACATATATAGACCTCATTTATCGACATAGGCTGCCCCTAAGCAGTTCAGATTAGCTAAATCTTAATCTAATTGAACACAGACTAACTAGACTCGCGTTCGTGGGAGCAGGCAGTTTTCAAATGTAACCTTTAAAATGTAACCACCAGTCAAATTGAATTCAGATGAACAATTTAAATTAATCAAATCAAAACAGGCAAATACCTAAGTATTCTCATTACCTACATTTTCTAAGCATTCTGATGTATATTTAAACAGTCATGAGTAATATTGCTGGAACAAACCGATATGTATTTTTTCAGAATGACAGGTATTATTTTAACTAGACTTTTGCGAAATAAAATAAAAATTCCAAACTTAATTTTCAAATCACAGTACGTCTTTGCGTTCCAACGGCAGTAAAGTACTGAAAGTTAAAGCCCATCATTGGCAGTTAAAGGGTAATAAAACAAAAGTGTGCAATAAATTCTCCATTTCTCTTCTTTCCAAGACTGTTAAACAAGCTTGCAACTATTGTCATTTTCAATTGCTGCTTTTCACGTCAAGTAACCTACTCGAGAAAGCGGGGCTGGACGTTTCCGCATTAAGGTTGGTAAAGTCCTGCTATTTGTTCAATTACAATGAAGGTTTTATCCAGTACATGAATCATTGCTGTATTCTAGCTTTTCAAAAACGCCGGAGCAATGTGCGAATTTAAGAAAGATCTCAGAATTGCAAGATCCTTCTTGAAAATTTTCTAGAATTTTCATGAGAGATTTGAATAGGAAGTTCCCAGAGAGAACTTTTCCATAAAGCGCCTTAGAATTCAGAAAGTGGTGTGATTCCGAAAATCATAGAAAAATCACTCGTAATTACATCCATCTTAATTTTATTGTCACCTTTCGAAATTATCTGGCGTTTTTTGACATTCGGAATTACACGAATTACATCCTAATAGAACTTTGTAAAAATGTGTCATAACTAGATTTCGATAATATTATCTGACACAATACAGTAAGTACATCACACATTTAGTTAGACATCCCATCATACATTTTTGAGCGCTTTAGTAAGACGTTGTACCTACTTTGTCACTTACTATAAGAACGGAATTGGCTTCTACCTTTATACGAATTAAATGTCTAAGGGCCCTCATGGCAAACGACAAAGTGGGTCGTTTTTATTAAACCGCTTACACATGTATTAGGAATTACTAAAATTAGAATGTTCCATCTGTCCGGTGGACTACGTACGGTCTAAAGCGAGTCATTGATTATTAACTACCTATACTAAGAAACAGCGATAACAATGTGATATACAGTGAAAACATGTCATAATCTGCAAAATCTCCGGGTTCGAATCCCGGCGAGGGCATTATTTGTGTATTTATTTATCACAAATATTTGTTCCTTGGTCATGGCTGTCTATGTATTTAAGTATCTATATGTATCTATCTATTATATATATCGTCGCTTGGTACCCACATCACAAGCCTTAATTGAGCTTACCGTGGGACTAGGTCGATTTGTGTAAGATGTCCCAAGATATTTATTTATTATTATTTATATGAACAGACGGTAATAAATAATAATAGACGGTGCGCGTGATTATACCAGAAATTTACTGAAATAAAGACGACCTACATTAGTTAGAGTACTGCTTTAAACTCTGCGTTGGTATCACCCGTTATGTCTCTTCAGCTACTT
>JALPQI010018174.1:0-23988 GCA_025490895.1 Thaumatotibia leucotreta
GGAAGGAAAAAAAATCATGAATAGAGAGGCCTCTAGAATACTTAAAAAAAAGTATTCCGAACATAATCGGCCCAGCCGTTTCTGAATAACTACGGCAAGGATCTTTTCTGCCCTCCAGCCGTCAAACAGCACTTTGCCGGCCGCTGCGCTAAACTAAGTTGTCGCCTGCCGGCTCCTTTGAGCAGAAAAATAGTATGTAGGTATACACACCTCGGCCGTTAAATGGGAAAGACATTCGTCTCGGCCTACTACACTTCATCTGAGACATTTCTCACTTAAACGGCCTTGGCAGATAATCTATTTTTGTCTGATTGGTCAACTTACAATGAGGAAGCAGCAGCAGGTCCCAATGATGGCAGCCTTGAGGCCCACGGTCGCGTCAGAGGGGAACCGATCTCGTAGCTGTCAGCGTCTGAGAAGTATCACGCAAGTCTCCCTTGGCCGACCAAGACGAACTTCGAAATTCGTAAATTTCGGGGATTTGTCTCCCAACTCTGAATCTGATGTCGGCAACGTGCCGAGATTAGATTCATTAGATAACATTTTCTTCTGTAAATTCACAAGGATCTTTGTCCGATCGGTTGACTTACTATGAGGAAGCAGGTCCCAATGATGGCAGCCTTGAGGCCCACGGTCGCGTCAGAGGGAAACACGATCTCGTAGCTGTCTGCATCAGAGAAGAACTCCCGCGCAAGCCCGCCCCAGCGCTTTCCGATCACGCCGACTTGCTGCTTCTTCGTGTTGTACAACTGGAGAGAGACGGACAAGTCAATATTATTCTTAGGATAAGAAAAACGGAGAAGATTGTTGAAAAACTATTCACCCCGCACGTAAACTTTACTTAGCTACTACATGCAAATCGGGCTGTCAGACACGTACTTTTATATTTCCTTAGACGACCAAGGCTAGCCGAAGCCGGTCAGATGGCCATGCCTGGACCCACAGAATTAGATTTGGATAGAAGAAACAAGTTCATTCTTTTGTATGGCGGCCGAGCGTGTCAGATTTTGTACTGAATTTGTTACTTGCCTATGATTTTAAATATGTCTCAGGCCCTTGAGTATTCATATTTTCTTGTGTTGTTGCAATTAATATTACTTAAGGAGGCATTATTCATGTTTTGTTCACTTCAACTTACAAAATTTGACGCCCGAAAGCTGCAAGCTGCGAAAGACGGACAACTCAGTGGATTTCACTGAGTTCATTTGACTTGACACGTTAAGTAGATACGTTTGCTTGATCTATGGTATAATATGACATCTGTGCCTGGACCCAATACTGCCTGCTTAAAGTAACCCTTAAGTGGGCCATGTGGCTCTTAGTTGCATAGCTAACCATTGTCTATTGATACAGATGATTTTAACACCAAAAGGTAGGTACACAAAGAAGATTCAAACTGCTCAATGGTTAGATTTGAACTAAGTAAGGTTGTTTAAAGTTTATTAACCACGTATTGGAGTAAAAATCCTAGTGTCATAATATGACACCAATAAAATTAAAATAATAGCCTTAAGGGCTCAGGGTCACTCAAATCGTTTTAAATAAAACCAAAAATAGGCTGAATGCCATATTCAGGGGGGATTACCTTAAAATCCGCATCTCCGGTCGTCGCCATCGGCCCCTTGACCCTGAGCATGGGCCGGTCGCCGGCGTCATTGATGTTCAGCACCGGCTTGAAGAACGTCACCTCCTGGCGGACCACGCTGACCAGCGAGCCGCAGACCGTGACGTCCATCTTGTCAGGACCGAACGTGTATGGCCGGCGGAGGCGGACCACCTGGGAGAGGTCGACTCTTTATTCTAGTAGGCATAATATGATATACAGGGCGTCCCAAAGTTGTGGGACATGAAGGGGAAGTACCGTAAATATCGTAGAAAGGATATTTTGCTGAAATGCTGAAAGAAGACTATTTCTTTTTGAAAATTAAATAATAATGCATTCAAAAAATTTGCTTTTTCTAGACATCGAACCTACTTTAATACAAAAATTATGATTATTTTATGATTCCAATCGAAATAATGGATAAAAAATAAATCATAAAAAACATAGTATCTAAAACTAAAAGAATAACCAAAAAAGCATGGTTCAAAATTGGAAAAAAAATGTAGTTAATTCGATTTCCGGGTGAAGCAAGTAATTTTTTGAATAACTTTGAATGCAGATTAGTAAATTTTTAAAATAAAATAAAGACTTATTTCAGCAAAATGTGTTATCTACGATGTTTAAGGTACTTAATTCCCCTTCATGTCCCGTAACTTTGAGACGCCCTGAATAGGTAACTATATTATATACCTAGTTGCCGATTTCTAAGAATGAACTTTTGACAGTTATAGATTGATCCTTATTAACATGAGGGTAAGACTCACTATTTTTCCGAATAGGTCAATGCGGGTAAGACCGTCTATCAGGAAAGTCTGTCTATCAATCAACTGATTTCCGACGCTAATTGAGCAGTAGGTATAAGATCCATATGACGGACTTTCCTTCAAAATAAAATATGCCGGACTTAGCCGCACTGACCTTAGTCTTGTGATAATAATTATAATAGTACGGTCAAATCGTACATCATTTTACCCTAAACTCGCAAATCAATTAGTATCGCTGCATTTTTGGTATGTTGTTTAGACACCACAGGGTAGTATAAAACCACATTTTGCAAGCAAAAAAAAGTTGTGCTAGCTGGGTAGTACGTGAAAAACTGCGAAATTTACGGCCATTTTTTAGTTTCTGATTTTTATTAAAAAAACCTTACGTTTTTTGATATCATATGTTATTGAACGTTTAAAGACTAATAAATTTCCAACAAGTTGAGCTAACATGCATTACCGTAGGTATTATAGTTTCAGAGATTCGAGACTTTAAAAAGTACTCCTTTTTGTAAACTAGATAAAATTTTATGTTTTGCTAACATTTTCGGCTTAATATCGCCTCACCTAATTGTGCTACGAAAATAATGCAATAATGACCTTATAGCGCACTTAATATTCTTTAATTTAAGGGTAAAATTAGGTCAGTGAACTTTGTAGTTGAAAGTATAAACGCGAAATTCAAAAGGCAGGAGGCAAGCTATCTAAGTTTTTCATACAAATCGCAAGTCGAGTTGCAAAGCTGCAATTTTGGTATATTATAAAGGCCTTATAGATATATGCGAAAATGCATATTACAAGAAAAACAAAAAAATAATTTTGGCATAAGACGTAAGAAACGGAAAAAAATTCGGACTTTTTTAAGTTTTTGACGTTTAACTAAAAATCTATTATCTTTTTGATACTAATTGCTATAAAACTAAGAAAGAACATTAAATTTGAAAGGATTTGAGCTACGTCGCATCACCGTAAGTTATATATACCTATATTTTGAGATACGACATTTCATAAAGTGCCCTTATATCAAAACAAACAAATTTTAGGTTACGTTAAAGCTATTCACTAAATATTGGCAAAACGATCACGCTAAGAAAAAAAAGTAATTGTAGATAATAACTACATTAAATTTGGAACAAATTGAGCCGATAACAATTACTGTAAGTCTTATAGTTGGGGTTATACGAGGCTTCAAAACATGCATTTATTTTCTTAACTTAATGAAGGGCACATTTTGAAATGTCGTATCTCTAAATCAATATAATTCAGGGTAATGCAAGGTAGCTCAAATCCTTTCAAATTTAATATTCTTTCTAAGTTTTGTAGCAATCAGTATCAAAAAGATAATAGTTTCTTAATTAAACGTCAAAAAGTAAAAGAAGTCCAATATTTTTTCAGTTTTTTTCGTCCAATGCCGAAATTCCTTTTTTGTTTTTCTTGTAATATGCATTTTGTACGTCCTTATAGGGCCTATATAATATACTAAAATTGCAGCTTTGCAACACGACTTGCGATTTGTATGAAAAACTTAGATAGCGGGCCTACTGCCTTTTGAATTGCGCGTTTTAATTTTCAATTACAAAGTTTGCTGACATGATTTTACCCTTTAACGAAAGAATATTAAGTGCGCTATAAGGTCATTATTGCATGTTTTTCGTAGCATAATTAGGTGAGGCGATATTAAGCAGAAAACGTTAGCAAAACTCAAAATGACGCTAGTTTACAAAAAAGAGTACTTTTAAGAAGTCGCAAATCTCTGAAACTATAAGACCTACGGTAATACATGTTAGCTTGTTGTAAATGTTTTAATCTTTAAACGCTTCCTAACATATAATGTCAAAAAACGTTAGGTTTTTTTTTAATAAAAATCAGAAACTGAAAATTGAGCGTATATTTTGCAGTTTTTTACATACTACGTAACTAGCACAACTTTTTTTTGCTTGCAAAATGTGGTTTTATAGTGCCCTATGGTGTCTAAACAACATACCAAAAATGCAGCAATACTGCATGCTTTGCGAGTTTAATGTAAAGTTTGACGGTACTATAAGGCCAAATTATATTTTTTTTTTGTCAAAAGTTCATTCTTAGAAATTTGTTTTATTCTGGAGCGGTTATATCCGAAAATATAGACTTTAGAAAAATCATTTTTTTTGGGACCCTTTTTATTGTTGAAAGACCTATGCTTGCAACGATATCTCACACTAAAGGATACAACAAAAAATCCCCATTTTACTAATACGAAAAAAAATTCTACCATACCACTAATAATCGGCTTGATTAATATACATATACTTGTACTAAATTGCATATTTCTAGTAGATACTAACGGCCACTGAGCTATGCTGTGGACAGACAGACGGACATATAATAAGAACAAACTATAAGCCAAGGGTTACCAGTATACTACGGAACCCAAAAAATGCTTAATGTTACTTTGTATGGTCAATGATACATGCTTGTTGACAATGTTGTCTGTCAACCAAAGTGCAGTTTGCACCTGACACTATACAAACCCATTTAACGGGGTGCGGCGGGTCGATAGGGTCAACCCAAGGGCAGCGATCATTGGGTTGACCGCATGGGGTCGCTGGCTTCGTTTTAAGATAACATAGTACTAAAACGCGCAAAGCTAGCAGATGTAAGAACATATTATTTTCCCAGATTGATATGTTTGAAATCTCGTTAGTTAATTTAAAGCGTGAAATATTATCGCTTCTCACCTAACCTTTTTAACCAATTGTATAGACGCAACCTCCGAAATTCTTATAATTCTATTTAATTATAACTAAATTTTGTAACTTGCCGACTGTTACTGTTAGTTATCTCGCTGTATTTTAAAATTTATTTGATTTATTAATTAGTGGCAACTGTATTGGTTTATGAAATATGTACTGATACTTGTAATTATAAGAAACATGTACCGTTTGTGCCCAAATAAACATTAAAACATTAAAACATTATGTACTAATGAACATGATATTGATAACAATGGAATAAATTAATATGAATATGAAAATAAGTGCTAAGTAGGTACATAAAGTCTCACGACTTGTGGCACTTTTAGATGGCATCAATAAAGGAACACTTCAATCTTAGGCCTAAGAACATACCTATTTTAAACTGACTGTTGCAAAACAAATGCCGAAGTCTTAACTTTTTTATAATAATGAATATAGGTAGGTACATCATTGGGTCCTTGTCCATTTCTGGTGCTGTCAGTTTCACTCTTAGCAGATATTGCTAAGCGGGCAGGGAGCTCAAAAAAAATTTGGCATGACCTTATTGTTAAGTCTATAAGAGTGTGTTAAGATCGTCGTGAACACCCTACCCGCTAACCATATCTGCTGCTGACTGTATGTCAGTTGATTAGTCGTGCTCATGCGAAACAACAAGAACAGGGTGTTTGCTGATAAATATGGACTAAAAACATAAGACTGCATAACAACTGTCTACATCTCTTCTGCACCTGTAGGTATAAGGGGTGTACCGATAAAAAACTGGCAAATTCAAATGAAAAAATCGGGTCAATATAGTAATAAAGTAAAAAGCTGTAATTTCTTGATTTTGTAATTTACTAGGAGGTCTTAAATTAACTTATAAACTTTGGTCCTTTTTTGTTGCTACTGCAATTTCAGTATTCACAATACAAGTTCTCCAGAACCCCTTCGAAATCTATTTTTCCAAGCTCTTTTTATATTCCCCACTGCACGATTTCGTGTTCTGCAGAAGTGACCTATATTTCTGGTTAATCTCCATGTTTTTTTTAATATACCCCTGCCTTGGGCGCAGTAATACTCTGTGAAAGGAATTATGACACATATTATGTGAAATTTTTATGGGTCTTTAATCAATTATTTAATTCTATACAAATCTTAGTCTCCTTGGCATAGTTTTATGAAGCGAAATCAGTGCCAAAAAGTAAGAAGGATAGTATGCAGCATAAGTCAAGGATATTTTAAGGAACACGACAAGAATAGCCAGATATATTGACAACAGTCCCATAATGTAGAAAACTGCATACAAAAAAAGAAAAAAATGTTTGGAAAAGATAGTTTGGAAGAGGTTTCGAAGAAGCTGTACTGTGAGTACCTGAAATGCAGTAGTGACACAAAAGTATTACAGTCAGCTAAGTTAAGACTTCCTGGTTAATTTCCAAGGCATGAAATTATAGCTACCTAACTATATCGGTCCGATTTTTTCATTTAAATTTGCCAGTTTTTTATCGGTACACCCCTTACGGCACACGCAACAGTATTTTTTTATCAAGTTAGCTCCACGTGTCTCTGAATTTCTTTGTCTTTGGAGTAAAGCTATAAAGACAACGCTATCTGACAAGTGCCTTGTAAGTGTCTCGACCTTTCGACAAAATGGAAAGTCAATAAAAAGGACGCAAAAAGGGTTGCAACATCGTAACTTGAAAAAAGGTTCGGAATGAATCAGTATTAAAGGAATTTCAGGATTTTGGGAACGACTGCTTTTACTTTTTTATCTTTTGAAGCTACAACAGACTGACCTTGTCTAACGAATAAACTTCACAAAGTGGAGATTTTATTTCTTTAAAGGCAAGCTAACCAAAACTAACTAAACGAAATCATTTAGGCAAGGGAAAAGGAGAATAATGAAGAAAGTGTTAGGAGGACCAGAACAACTACCTATATATAAGTAAAATAGTCTGTTCTTTTAGCTAAGTATTTACATGATTTGTAAACCAACCTTATCACCTTAAAGGTGCGTCCAAACTAAAAGAGCATTCGCTGTTCTATCCCCCGTTCTACGAAATCAACCAATCACGTTTTGTGTAACGATCGAATTTCGTAGAGTCAGGGGCTAGAATAGCGAATGCTCTTTTGGTTTGAATGCACCTTAAAACCATGTCAATGAGAAAAGTAGTTTGAACTTTAAACTTTGAAGTGTTTTACAATCTGAACGATAATTGGTTGAGTACCTAAGTAATACTTATACTGCCACTGCTACCAACCTCTTTATCCTGCGTGTCATAAATATTGATCTCAAACGCGCGATCCTTCCCGCCGAACAGCCTGTTGAGTGCGCCGGAGTTCTCCTTCGCGTACAGTATGACAGCGCCATCTGGCGCCAAAACGACGTACTTGTTGTTCGAGAAACCGGTCACCTTCTGCTTGATCGTCACTTTGTGGAGACTTTCGAGGCCTTTGATGCCTGAAATAGTGTAAAATCGATTTTACTTGTATGCATTTAATTTTCCTTTCACATGATCACAGTATTATCACATCATCAGCCCATCTCAGTCCACTGCTGGAAGTAGGCCTCTCCTATTAACTATGCGTAATGTACGCATTAGGAGGTAATTTCCCTTAATCGTCACGCTGGGCAAGCCGATTGGCGATCGCAGTAATGTGTCGACTATGATAACACCCATCAATCTTCTATTGTCGAATGGTCAGTGACACTTCAAACCCTTAGTCGACTCTTACGACATCCGCGGGAAGAGTTCAGGTGGTGCCATGAATTCTTAATGCTGTCGCCACACGGCTGCACAGTATTATAACCAAGGATCGGACAAACGCCAGTACAGTATAGTGCTCCGTACAGTAGACTCTTCCTTATCTTATGAATTATGATGCTAACATATTTAATCTCCTAAATAGATACTTTGTGTTCGTATTATACAAAAAATATCTTAAATTAATATGTAAATATCTTAAATTAATAAAATATGTTAACATCATAAGATAAGGAAGTCTCTACCATACGGCACAGGGTTAAGTTTTCAAAATGACGGGCGTTTGTCCGATCCTTGATTATTTATTGATGAAGACTTACTTAGTACTAATAGGTACTACTAATTATCAATATGGAATTATGGACACACCCTGCCTCCCACCTTCATGCGGCCCCTATCCGGTGACTGCACAGTTACCCTGACATGTCTTATCAAGCATATAAGGAGCGTGTACCTACACGAGCGAGCACTGGGCGAGTACCAACATTTTATCGCCACTGTCAGAGAGACGCGATGGAATAGCGTTGGGCGCCATTTGGCATGCGGCTATGGTATCCGCAAAGTGACGGGCAGGGATTGGAGACAGGCTCACAGACCTGTGGAGAGGCCTATGTCCAGCAGTAGACTTATACAGGCTGGTGATGAATTTTTCTTGTGTCTTTTCCAACGGGACATTGCAGTATTGTACCTACTGATCTAAGCTTTCACAACTTTCACACTGTTCTGACGAAATGCGACTTAGCTGAGCTCGACAATATATTTTATGATAATAGTGTATGGTATTGACCTATGGGGATTGGCTGCTGAGAGGGACAGGGTCTTTGTGATGCAGAAGAGAGCTGTTCGGCTACTGGCTGGACTGCCACCATTTTCCCCGACGAGGGAGTCTTTTAGGAAATTTAAGATTCTGACAGTGCCAAGCCTCTATATCCTCGAGGTTGAGAAGTATATGTGGAGGCACAGAGATGATTTCCGCATGAGACGCCCAGACCAGAGGAAGACATGGCGTGTTTTCAATCCTGTGCCTGCTCGTTTAGCGCGCAAGTCAAACTCTCTATGGGTGGTAGGAGTAAAAGTATTTAACAGGTTGAGCCCGGAAATCAGGGAGGCTTCTTCTTATGAGCACTTCGTCAAAAGGTTGAAAGATTTTCTCGTTTCCAAGGCATTTTACACTATAAAAGAATTTTATGACATTTAGGTTTTATAGCATTAAATAAGTTTTATGACATATAGGTATATAATATTAGTTGATTTATTTGGTATAAATATGTATAATTATTTTGCGCTTTATTTTATGTGATTTTAATGTGTATTTTGTTTTTAATTTTAGTTTATTTATGACATATAGGTAATATTATTAGTTAATTTATTTAGCATGAATCTGTACAATTTATATTTTATGAATAATTTTATTATGTTTAGATACTAAGGGTTTTTATTTGAAATGGTTCGAATATCTATAATTGTGATTTGAAAATTAATTATTTTGATTGTAATTAGGTATTTTAATTTTGTATATTAATTTTTTGATGTGTTTTATAACATTAAATTATTTGAATTTGAACACATCCGAGGTATTATGTGAAAAATTATATCAAGGATGGTTCGGAGCGGACTAAATCGGGCCTGGCCTACTTCCGCGAAAAATGAAATTCGTAAATTTCGAGGTTTATTCTCTGTCACTCCAACGAAGGCTTAGGCTTCATTAGAGTGAAAGAGAGAAATCCTCGAATTTTGCGGTTTTGTAAGTTCCCGGTAGGACCGCTCTGGTCCAGATTGTTGCATTCATTAGGTACATCATGCAGAACAGAATAAGAAAGTAAGATTTATGCTTACCCAAATGTGAAGCCGTTGCCATTTCGAATTATTTTAGTTCAGTTCACTAACAGGTTTTCACTTAGACTTAGTATCACTTCATAGTAAATGTTTATTATATATTATGTTCAATTCATTTCTCACTCGATGAAATCACTGCACTGTTTAAAGTTTTAACATTCATATATCTATATCGCACTTCTTCCTACTCTATATTTGTTGTAGAACTAATGAAAATAAATGTATTTATTTAACAAAATCAAATTAACAGTTTCTTAACGACTTTCACAATTAAAAATCGGTCAAATGCGTGTCGGGTTCGCGCAATTGGTTCCGTACCGTACTATTCTTATTCATTAACTGAATTTGAATGTAAAATATCGGTAGGCCAATGTTACGGGGTATGCCTAGTTGCCTACTTATAAGCAGAGATCGGATAAATGTGCGTCATTGTTCGCAATAATGTGGACATTACTCCAAAGTTGATTGAATAATTAATCATTCAATCATTTTCAGATAATTACCAATTTGACACCGTTAACTATGAAAACTTTTGTAAATATGTAGTCACCTAAAAGCTTCGAAATCAAATTTCAAGAAATTATTCGATTAAATAATTTAATCAATGTCGAACTTTTCGAAGTCATATCCACATTATTGAGAACAATGTCGCACATTTTCCGATCTCTGCTTATAAGTGATCTTTAAACGTGTACTTATACCTAGATTCCTAACATTAACTCGTAAACCAATAAATCGTGAATTAGGTAAATAAAATTAATTTACGGCTTAGGTCAAGGGTCAGCGAACTTATTTAAAGATGGGTAGAGTAGAGTGGAGTGGTAGAAGCCGCTATAATTACATAATATACACTTTCCAACTCATGGTACGGCTACAGCATACTGGAGATAAGCACACAGACAGTCAGACAGTGAAGTCTTAATAAGGTTTAAAACTACCCAACTATAGTCCAAAAACTCCCAACTATGGTCCAAAACTAAGTCAAATATCTTCAATTTACTGTAATTATTATATTATTGACGCAGTTGTTACACAAAGTCTCCTCATTAACGATTCAAAAACTTAGATAAAACCAAAATAAAATATTTCCATTGATGCTTAATTACGAGTTAAACTTGTGGACCATACTTGTAGTAGTGGACCATAGTTGTATGGTTTTACGGTTCCGTTTTTGCCCGTACGGAACCCTAACAAAACAAGACATAACTAACATTAATGGTAGCTGACGTTTATCGGTCAGTAATGTTTGTTTGTACTACTCGGGAGTAAACTCAAGTCTATCTGCCCACTGACAGACTTTCATGTGATAACGTAATTATTTATACTAATTCGTCTTATTTGCTGTTTGAAATTACGACTGTAGGTGGATATATTGTAATTATAACTTACAGTAGGTATCTAATAATATGAGTAACGGATTACAAGTAACTGGAGACCTTTTACATCTCCACACTTAATATTTATTTCACCATGGAGCCCATTTATCTCCTTATATAGCAAAATTTTTACTTATTGGATACATAATAATTATGTATTCTGTAGCACTAGTTTACAAGACTTTTTGTTTAACTGTCTTCTGACATGAAACATTTGTTTCATATACCTTTTTATTTACTTTTTATTGACATTTGGAGATTCTTTACACCTCCAAATCATTATTATTATTATTTATTAACTGACATTGGGGACACTTTACATCTCCAAAATGATGTATTATTGACATTAGAGAATATACATCTCTAGTTTAATTTAATACTAGAGTTTATTTTACTGTGATGTCATATTTAAATAGGTATTGGCTGTTGTCTTTTAAATAATAAGAATAGTTGCTTTGTGATTGTCACTAAATTGTTAATTTTCTATTTTATTATTATTGTTAAAATCATGACGATTAGAGACCTTTTACATCTCTAAATCTTAATATCTCTTTATACTGACAACTAGAGGACCTTTACATCTCTAGTAGTATAGATATAGATACTTAATAATGTTGCGAACTTGTACAATAATAATTATTTTTGTTTAATATTATGATCCTTTATTTATTTCTGTCTTTATAAAAATGTCTATAATAATCTTTTTTTTTATGTAATACATTATTTAATGCATGTTATTTTAATAAGATGTATTATTATACTGTTTTGAAAAAATAAGTCCACCTGAGTTTCTTACTGGTTCTTCTCAGGAACGGCGTAGGGTTTGAACCAGTAGTAGATTTTTTTTCTCTCATGTCAGACGATTCGAAAGTGCTTATTAATAAGCTTACTTGAATAAAGAATAGTTTGACTTTGACTTTGACTTTGACTGGAATATAATGGTTACAAAACTTTAAAAAAACTTGTCAAGAGGTCCAGAACTCCAGACATAAGAAGCAATTACAAAAAATGTACATAAATACAAGTAAATATTTCAAATCCACACATATAACACATTTCTGGTATGTACCTATAATCAAGGTAGAATTACATGTTGGTAAGTAATACTTACCTACATGTAATTCTACCTTGATTATAAGCATAGGTAGATGTCTCAACTCAAGGTTAGGTTTTTTGTCTAAACGCGACACATAGATACCTATGCCCCATATACAGGATAATTCTGGAGACGGATGAGCTATAATTAAACATATGAACCTAGTCATCCGCTGACCATGAACCCTATAAAATGATCGAAACGTCGGAATGAAGTTAAGTTAAAGTTGATATGCGCGAGTTTATCCGTTTTCATAGTTGTATTTCAAGTTAAACCTATGAACTCAATCTTTTCATTATAAGCCTTTTCAGTATTGTATGTAATGTATATGTGCTGTGTAGTTCCTATAACTATCTGCGGCTTCCATAACAAAAATACCGGTACGTAGGCCGCAATAGTAAACCAATTAAAATTCCAGGGAACATTTGTGGCCGATAATGACGTCATGTTCATCTATCTCTAACATCTGTTTAGTTTCACTTTCACTTACAAAAGAATAAGTATTTATTTAGTTCAAGAACACCGAAGCATTCTTTTTAGATGAATAATTTAGATAATTCGGTAAAGCTGAGAGGGATGTGTATGTACATTTGTATAGGATATACCGTTAAATAGTTTCATCATCATTATTTCAGCCACTGAACTCTTTTAGTAGTATTTATCCCGGTCCTGAGCCAATTTAACCCAGAAAGTATCCCGCAATACTGCTGTAGTATTCAGATAAAAAAATGTAGTCTAAGTAACCTAGAAACAATAAGTGCATTCCCGTTGCCTGTGAAATGAAAACTTTTGGGACTCAGAAAAGACCCCTAGAGACTTTTTGTAAACCAAACATTATTGAATAAATGAATGGTCAATGACACTTCAATCCCTTAATTGTCTCTTACGACACCCGGGGGAAGATTTGGAGTTGTGTCAAATGAATTCTTACTGCCATCACCACACGGCAGAGATGAACAAGGCGACAAGTAAAGCCTAACAACTTTCTATTTGACCCTGACACAGTGTCGCTAAAGTAGAGGCATCGTAAGAAGTCGTTTTTGACGTTTGTTTGCACATGAAGTTCTGTGAATGTTCACAGTTAGTATAAAGGAGCAAATGTCAAACTTCATTGTTGCCTGTACGGAATAGTGATGTTACTACTGTTGCTGCAATTTAAATAAATAAGTAAACCTTTTTTTATGGAGGTACGAATAATTGCTATAATAGTAGGTACGCACATTATTTTCTAAAGGTTTGTCATGGTTTCGACAGGTCCTCGCGAGCCCCTAGTTAAGAGTATAATTACAGTGGAAACTGGATAAGTGGAATCGCAAGGGACCGACTGTTTAGTTCCGCTTATCCAGGTTTTCCACTTATCCAGTTTTCCATTTAACCAGGTTGAAGTAAAACGTAATCCCACTTACAGAGGCTCTCACTAACAGAGGTTGTGGATGCTATGAATTTTGCTTATAGAGGTCACGTCCTATCCGTCCTATAAAACATCCTACCTAAATGTGACTTTACGTCATTATGACGTCACCGGCACGAAATTTTCGCTGCCTGCTAATGATTCTAAGTAAGATTACGAAACACTTTTTTTAATTCGGATTACCTAACACTTAAGTAATTAAACTTTTTTAATGGCAAGTACCAGATCTAACGCCGTTTCGCACTTGACTGAAAATTTTACGACGGTAAAATCGAGCGTGTCACAACACTATTGTGAGCTGTCAAAAACGACTTCTTACGATGCCTCTACTTTACAAACAGTTTACCTATGGCAATAATGTGCATACGTCATGTATAGTCAGCATGGTGTGTATTGGCTTCATGTTGATATTTTTAATACCAAAAAATTGATTACAGAGAATCAAAGCTTTGTAATATTACCTAATATTCGTCAAAATCCGATTCCAAATACTCAATATTTATGTATTCTTGATATTCTGATTCTGATGAAGTTTGATCTTCGTCAGATGTTGAGTCGCTTTCAGGACCACCAACCTCGATTATAAATCGTTCGGTCTGGGATTCGATTATAGGACCTTTATTCCTATAATCTTCTTAAATTTTTTTTACATGGTCACATATAAATCCACATTTATATTTTATCGAAGTCATCTGATGATGATGATGATGATGATGAAGTCATCTATACCTATTAATTTTCTTTTTTTCAAAGTCGCTTCTTTATTTTTAGAAATATTTTTAATCGTCGATCTACATACACCTTAAATGAGAAAATAAAATCTATTATCTAAGTTTAATTATAACAACTAACCAATCCAAATACAACCGCACTAAAGTGTCAGTACCGGTCCTGTCAGTAACCAATTGCAAAACATTTTCCAATGGAATACTATTCAATACTTCGTCCTTTCTTTGGTTTAAATATTTTATTGTATTTAAGACGATTTTTCTTGCTTCTATTGGTATCTTTTTCGGCATTTTTATGATAAAATCGTTTAAGTCGCGATATATTTTCTTTTTGTTTACATCGGTGACATTCGATGACATTCAACGCCTGATGTCAAACAGTAATCATTACCAGTAAAATAAATTAGTGTCACTGAAAATCCGCAACATGGCGAGGGTCAAATAGTAAGTTGTTAGGCTTTAGAATATAGAAATGGGTAATAATTTATTTCATAAAAAACATAGAAAGACAATGAATACATGAAAATGCTAAAAATAACTTACTACTTAGTTGAGGTCACCGAGATCCCAACCTTGTGGGAAGGTTCCCATAATGCTGGCTGCGTTCCCCCTTTGGATAGCTATACCTATCCGTTCTGCGAGGAACGAGCCAGCTTTGGGATCCCCGGTGACCTCAATATAGAAAGTATATTCCACGAAATATATTGAATTGAATATTGTTGTATTAGTAGATTGTGCATCAAGGGAGGTAACTACGGAATTACTAACGAGAGTGTTAGAAGCCCGACGCCGTTAGGCAAACGGCTTTTATGACTCGAGTTAGTATTCCGCTTACCGACCGCAATGCCCACAATGTTTTTCGTCACACTTGCCGATAAAAAAATAAGTTTTAAGACATAATATTATTAAATGACGTATTGACATTTCTATTACTCCCTAGGGAATTTCACTATTCTATTACTCCCGCTACGCACGCAAGCAATGGCGCGCTTAGACAGCAAGTGTGATGAAAAATATAAATCCGCCGCGCCTATAGAGACCTAGGCTCTCCGAAACATGGGGCGCGTAGGGCGTAGGGACTGAATAATCTAAATATACGTGAGTTTAACCGTTTAATTATATTTATTATGTCTAACGAAAGTTTAAATTCTAAATATAAATTAATGAAGATTGATGTGTTGTGTGTTGTGTGAAACCACACTGCTTACTGATATAAAATAGGGCGGATGGTGAACGCCGTTTACCATATCTGTTCTAAATGTTATAATACGCCCATTAATAATGCGCTGACATTATATGTAAGCAGATATTTATTTTCATAATAGTTTATCAGCCAGAGATCGGAAAAATGCGCGTCATTGTTCGCAATAATATGGACATTAGAGAGTGTTCAAGTATTACGTAACGCAATGTTTGAAGATTTTTGATCAAGATTTTATCATTTTTTCATAAAATAACATATTTGACACCGGTAACATATTTGAGTCCGGTAAATATAAAAACTTTTGAAAACTTTTCGTCTTCAAAGGTTCGAAATCAAATTTCTAAAAATCGTTTAATTATTCATTTCATTGGAGTCATGTCCACATTACTATTTAAGTTTGTCTGTCTGTAGTGTCTGTACTGGTTTGCACCATGTTCATAATTTTTGTCCGTTCTGAATCCCTTACAGTTACGTCATTTTTGGTGATTTAAATCGGCCCCAACAGTTTATTGTTTACATCCTGTATAGTATCATATTACAGGCTTAAGTAAATACCTATATACCTATAAAAAGTAAACTGAGTTCGCGTGTTTCGGCCTCTGACATTTCCGATCATAAATATTCGCCAGCCCAAAGTGACCGGAACTTTGGAACCATTGATGTTGTGACATTCATATTCACCATTCTCAATGAGTCCATTTGGTATTGACGAAGAACAGATTGATTCATAAGAGCTGGTTTGAATGACAGAAAGTAGGTACTTGAAGGGACCACGGAAAGAACATAGTCTAGTCAATTCAAATTACAGAAGGAAAAACCACTTTACTTTTTACAGAATTAGGTGTGAATTTGCCCTGATTTTTTTAAGCACGAGACATGTTTTTCTGTGGACCTTTCACTTATCTCCGAGTGGAAGTAAATGGTAGTAAATATATCTACAGGGTGATTGGTAGACCATTAAGAACAATGCGAAGCTTTACGATGCGATGAAGTACCTACATATAAACCTGTATGAACAATTTCAGAAGCCATGATTGTTCTTAATGAAGTCCGAGTATTTTTGAATTATTTTTAGTTTTTTTTAGTCAAAATAGCCAAAGTTTAAAATTAACTGCTAATTTCTGAGTAAATTAATTGAAGTTCTTAGGTCCTAATTCCAATTCCTAGTAAGATATCCGAGTAAATAATATCTCAGTTGAAAGAGCGATTAATTAATTAGGCATGTTTTTGTTTGCAATTAATTTATAGTGTTTTTTTCAAATATGCAATGAAATAAACAACAAAAACCTCAAAGTTTTATTTTTTTTATATGCATAATGGCAGAATGTCATAATCACGAAGACTGTGCCACAAATTTATGTGGAATGGAATTAAAAAATAGCATTTTGCCGACCTAGGCCTCCTCTTTTCCTAGTCGCACCTGAAACGTCATACTTCGCAGTCTATTATAAGATAAGGAACATAACAACAATATATCATTGCATGTTTGAGAAAACTATGTTTGCCATTTGCCTAGGTATTTCTTGCCATTTGTATAAAATATGTGTCCGACACTACGCTTGCCGTTATCATCGTTTTGGCTATCATCCTATTTATCACTTTTACTGTCCCTTCCATTGTCTCAGACCGGAAATGAAAGCCATCTTTCATTTGGCACTTTTTGTGTAACGAAGGATAACAAAAATATTCGAGAATATCTGAATTGGGTGTTTTTTTTTCAAGTTGAGACAAAAAACAGCAGGCCTAACCATTCTACAATCTACAATCGTATACTTCTAAATAAGCAATGAGTCACGTGACCATAATAATGTACCTATAGAAATGGTCACGTGACTTTTTGTTCGATCTGTAATTCTCATACTTTTATTACTTATCATCAGGGATCGGTCAAATGTGCGTCATTGTTTGCAATAATATGGAAATGGCTCCAAAATTGATTAAATGAATAATCAAACGAATAATTTCTTGAAATTTGATTTCGAAACTTGAAGGTGACTTTTCAAAAAGGTTTTCATAGTTACCAGTGTCAAATATGTAATTTTCTGAAAATGATTAAATGAGTAATTAATCAATCAACTTGGGAGTCATGTCCATATTATTGCGAACAATGATGACATAAAGAATGATCGGAAAACACATTTTTCCGATCTCTGCTTATTATAACTAGCTTATCGCTTACTCGCTCACGGTGGGATTTGCTTTGACGCCTTTGATCGACCATATCTAAGCTTTCTAAATGATTCGCATATTAAACAATCGTGAAATACCTTCTAAGTGGAGGATTTTTATAGTATTAGGTACTAGGCTAATGCGTCATTATTCATCGACTTCAAAAAATAAATGCATAAAAATTTGGCACATACGCAATATTTTTTGGCTAGTTCTTGCATATTTGTCCACTCCCGCGCATCCGCTTTCAGGGAGCACAGTATCGACAATTCATAGCAAATAAAACAGATAGGTAATCATTTTATTAAGTATCATGTAAAATGTTAATTTTAAAAGTAATTAACTTTCTAAGAAAAGTTAATTGAGAAGCAATGTACTTCAAAATGAATCGTTAATTTGCACCTAACAATGACAATGAACTAAAGGTTTGAGACGAAACGTTTGAGAACTAAAGGTGCGTTCAAACCAAAAGAGCATTCGCTGTTCTAACCTCCCACTCTACGAAATTCGATCGGTACACAAAACGTGATTGGTTGATTTCGTAGAACGGGCACTAGAACAGCGAATGCTCTTTTGGTTTGAACCAACCTTAAGCAGTACACGCGTTACATTTTACAGGGTTCGTGGTATTTACCTCTAACTATGCAAAATCAGTCTCTTATCACTATTTACCCCTATGCAAACAATTACAATAAACTTAATTAATAGTTTTATTACTTTTATCATCAACGGAGTAGAGAAGTTTGCTTTGACATATAGGTCATATTTACTAAAAGCCAACAAATGATGATGTAAAGATATGCCTTCAAATGATTCTGATGTAAGATAAAAAAAACGTATTTACTGGACAATTGCCCTTACTTTTTAATCATAAATATATATAAATATAAATATATTATCTTGGGACATCTTACACCAATCGACCTAGTCCCACGGTAAGCTCAATTAAGGCTTGTGATGTGAGTACCAGGCGACGATATATATAATAGATAGATACTTAAATACATACTATACATAGACAGCCATGACCAAGGAACAAACTTTGTGATAAATAAATACACAAAGAATGCCCTCGCCGGGATTCGAACCCGGAACCTCCAGCTTCATATTTTTAGCTTTTGGCTTTAATTTTTTTTTATTTATTGAATAATTATCGCGGTAACCGGAGAAAATATAAATGATTCTTATTTTAGCTGTCGTAGAATCGAACATTTCGATGCAAGTTTCGACGAGGGTGAAAGTTGGAGCCCGAGTGAAACGAGGGCGACAATCACCCGAGTTAAAATAGTACATTACGACACAAGTGCGAAAAACACGAAATCCGAGACACGAGTTACGAATTTTAGTACAGTACAGAGGGCCTAGTGTAGGTTATAACTTTTTGCACGTGTCTCGTACGACGTTTTTTAGTACAGTACAGAGGGCCTAGTGTAGGTTATAACTTATAAGGTTATAACTTATAAAAAACGTCTCGATCGCGTTTACGTTTTTCATCGCCATTTTATACAAATGACGATCAAAACGTGAACGCGATCGAGACGTTTTTATAAGTTATTACCTACACTAGGCCCTCAGATGGCCCTCGGAAGTTTTGGACCTGACGTAAAATGACCCACTTCTCGCACTAGAGCCTAAAAAGTACACCATCTGTACTAAAAAGAAGTTTTTACACGTGTATCGAACGACTTTTGTCATAACAAGTGCCTTAAAAAGAGAAATTTATTTATTTATTTTTCCTTACTGGTGCGCAAAGTTTATCTTTCCGCACTAGTTAGGAAAAAGATATTGTACTACCTATGCAACAGTTCGTACCTAATTGATTCGTAAAATTCTCGAGTCTATTTTTAAAACTACTACTATATTAATTTACTGACGTTAATTTATTGTATGTACCTATGACCTGAGTTCCGCTGACTTGCCCGATTGTGACTTGTGACCTCCTTTGTTTGTCCTTGAAATACCTAACATAATCATATGATGTATAGCTTACAAAATAAATAAGAAAATAGTACATTTCCTTACTAGTGCGGGAAAACTTTTTTTCGGCGAGGGTGAGAGTTGGAGCCCGAGCGAAACGAGGGCGACAATCACCCGAGTTAAAAAAAAGTTTTTGCACGTGTAAGGGGCGATTTTTTTCATAACAAGTGCGTCAAAAAGAGAAATTACCGCGCGCGAATTATATCGTCGCCAGGTACCCACATCACAAGCCTTAAATGAGCTTACTGTGGGACTAGGTCGATTTGTGTAAGATGTTCCAAGATATTTGTTATCTTTCTCTCGTTGACATAACATGCAATTGTGGGAGCACCATTAAGACGTATTGGAAATGATTAATAGTACATTGTGCATCAAGGGAGGTAAGTACGGAATTTCTAACGAGCGTGTTAGAAGCCCGACGCCGTTAGGCGGAGGGCTTTTATGTCTCGAGTTAGTATTCCGCTTACCGATCGTGATGCATACAATGTTTTTCATCACACTTGCTGTCTAAGCGCGCCATTGCTTGCGCGCGTAGCGGGAGTAATAGAAAAGTGATATTCCCTAGGGAGTAATAGAAATGTCAGTACGTCATTTCATAATATTATGTCTTAAAACTTATTTTTTTGTCGGCAAGTGTGATGAAAAACATTGTATGCATCACGGTAGGTAAGCGGAATACTAACTCGAGTCATAAAAGCCCTCCGCCTAACGGCGTCGGGCTTCTAACACTCTCGTTAGTAATTCCGTACTTACCTCCCTTGATGCACAATGTACTATTTCATCACACTTGCCGACAAAAAATAAGTTTTGAGACATAATATTATAAAATGACGTACTGACATTTCTATTACTCACTAGGGAATTTCACTTTTCTATTACTCCCGCTACGCACGCAAGCAATGGCGCGCTTAGACAGCAAGTGTGATGAAAATATTATTCTTATGTTGTTACCCACTTATAGATAAATAATAAGTACTTGTACCCGTATCTAAATAGTATTAACATACATTTTCAATTACCTATTAAAGTACTGTATTTTTCCATCACATTTACATGAAAAAATAATGAGCCTGTTTGATTATAAACGGGTAAGTATCATCATAGCCTATGGAGGCTATAGGTATAACCCAATGCCTGGTCGTACCATCTCTACCATACTACCTACCTACTTATTAGGACGGCCAAAATTATTTTCCTGTTTTGTACATACCTGCTGTTTATTTATAACTGGTAGATAAGAACCTATCATAAGATAAACTTTAAAAATTAGGAAAAAAAATATCTTGACGTTTTTAATTAGTTTTCTGCCTACATGAGTTAATTTGACGGAGACATTTACAACTTAATGGCTGAATTATCATAAAAAAAACTTTGTCATAATCATCATAACCAAATTAGGGTTTGCAAATATTCGAAACCTTCAGGTATCCGAATATTCGGTTTTTTATTTTGAGATATTCGAATAGTTTTCAGAATATAATGAAATATTGAAAACGTGAGTAATAGTACATTGTGTATTAAGGGCGGTAAATAAGAAATTGTGAACGAGTGTGAAAGTAAAGCCCAAGCCAAAGGCGCGGGTTGTACATCAGTGTTGTACATCATTCGGAAGGCCTTCTCCTACATTGATAAGCGATTGTTTATCCAACTGTACAAGACATATATAAGACCTTTGCTGGAGTATGCTTTTCAAATCTGGAGTCCCTACTTTCGAAAGGACATAAACTTACTGGAAAAGATCCAAAGAAGAGCCACAAAAATGGTTCCTTGCCTGCGTCACAAGGAATATGACGAAAGACTTAAGGAGTTACATTTGACAACTCTGGAACGTCGAAGGCAGCGCGGTGACCTAATTGAAACGTTCAAGATCTTGAATGGATACCACGCTGTCCCGTCACTACAGGATATGTTTGTCAGGCGTACAAATAGTAACCTGAGAGGGCACTCATTGGCACTTGTACGCTCACCAAGTTCTAGCAACCCCAGGCACCATTTTTTGTCTAACCGTGTGGTGAAAGAGTGGAACAGTTTACCTGAGTCAGTGATAAGTGCGTCATCTGTGAACTCTTTTAAAAATAGACTTGATGAATTTACAAGGAACAGAAACAAAAACACAAGACTCTATTGATTGTGCACGCATCAGCTATAAGCTGCCTGTGCCTGTGCATAAATAAATAATAATAATAATAATAAGGCAGGGCAGCTTGTGGCGAGCTGTTGGGGAGTAACGACCCCACGGACCCGAGTGCTCCCGAGAGTCGGTCAGGGTCCCCGCCTCCGGCGTGTCTTCGTCGGTCGGAGTGGAACCCCAAGGGGACCCGTAGGACTCTCAGCTCTGGCTTGCCTTAACTGGCCGTCCAGAGAGGAGTCGTCAGAGCTATACGCTCCAGGGGTGGAAGTGTAAATTTGCGTAAGTCGCGAGTTGGTGCAGCGGCCGTCAAGCCACTGCGCAGAAAGCGGTGTACACCTCTCTACACTCCTGAGCCGCCTACACCGGTGTTGCCCCTGGCTGTCTCTTGTGACGGCATTTACGGGGGCCCATCTAGTCGGCGGCAAGTCACCGCCTGCCTCGATAGCAAAGAGAAATCATTGTTATGGCAGGTGTCCGGACCTCTTTTCTATAGTTCCATCTCTTATCCATCCAACCTTCCTCACCATAACCCACTAGTCTTTTCCATATAATCTCCAATAGCCTCTATATGCCTGCTGGGACCGGTTCACGGATATCTATTTTTGTGCCCGTGAATGGGTTGCAGCAGGTGTAAAACACAGCAAATTTCTCCAAAGGGCCTCTACGTGTTGGATCTGTATCCCCGCGCAAGCCTATCAAAAGACCGGGATTTATAGGCCCGTGATCAAAGAGAGATACAAATAATAATAATAATAAATAATAACTATTTTCTTAACAATGAGTGCGGGATGCATCGTGATGTGGTGGCAGTAGACCGGAACCTCACGCCGCTCTCTTTGGCAAAAGAGAACTGGCGCAAACCTGTGGTACTAAGCACCGAGGACCGCAAGGCGGTTTGGAAGAGCAAGGAGCTACACGGGCGGTTCTACAAGGCCCTCACGGGACCTGACGTGGATCTGCTTGCGTCGGTGAACTGGCTACGATTCGGGGACCTCTTCGGAGAAACCGAGGGTTTTGCCTGTGCAATTGCTGACGAGGTTATCATGACGAATAACTACCGGAAATATATCCTGAAGGACGGTACGGTCGACATTTGTCGGGCATGCCGCCGTCCCGGTGAGTCACTCAGGCATATTATTTCCGGTTGTTCTCAGATTGCTAACACCGAGTACTTGCACAGACATAACCTCGTAGCCAGTATTATACACCAGCAGCTTGCTCTTCAATACGGCCTTGTGGACGTCGAAGTGCCATACTACAAGTACACAACTGCACCAGTTCTCGAAAATGGTCGTGCCACGCTCTATTGGGATCGACCTATCATCACGGACAGGACTATTATAGCCAATAAGCCTGATATCGTGCTGGTAGATCGATCGCAGCGCCGGGCTGTGCTCGTCGACGTCACCATCCCCCATGATGAGAATCTCGTGAAGGCCGAGAAGGACAAGTCCAGTAAGTACCTAGACTTGGCCCACGAGATAACCGCCATGTGGGATGTTGACTCGACGATCATAGTCCCGATAGTCGTTACAGCGAACGGTTTAATAGCGAAGAGTCTCGACCAACATCTTAAGAGTCTCTCGCTAGATGGCTGGATCAAGGGTCAGATGCAGAAGGCAGTAGTCCTGGACACGGCGCGGATAGTCCGTCGGTTCCTCTCTCTGCGGCCTTAACCACCGACAGCTTGGGCCCGCCCCGTTGCCGGCGGCACCCTAGGTTAGGTTTTTTATAATGTGTTTATGTGTTTTGTATTGTTTTTGTATCTTTTATTGTATTTTACTTTTATAGACATTTTTATAAAAAACCTAACTTAAGAAAATTGATAAATAAAGGAAATAAATAATAATAATAATAATATTATTAAATGACGTACTGACATTTCTATTACTCCCTAGGGAATATCACTTTTCTATTACTCCCGCTACGCACGCAAGCAATGAAAAAAACTATATATTTTCACAAAACTAAAAAGGGTCTAAATCATTTCTCAAAATCAGGGATAACTTAAATTCATTATCCTTATAAAAGGAACTCGGTAGTGCGACGTAATGTGGTATGAAAATCCATTATTGCCCATGGGCATAATACAGCTCATTACGTTCAAGTATGCCTGCGTATAATAACACTTTTTACGAGCAGGTGTTATGAAAAATTATTTTGTTATCCTGCAGTAACCAAGAAAGATAACTACTAGACCATGCAGGTTTATAA
>JALPQI010018175.1:0-18046 GCA_025490895.1 Thaumatotibia leucotreta
TGGGGCCTGATGTATCTACCTATTACTTACTGCACTAGGTATTATTCGAAACTTCAACGCATTTGAACTTCACGAAACATATAGGTACATTCATTATAATGCATATATTTAACTGAACATTTAATCAAAAGTGTATGAATTTCGGGAAATAAATCTTACTTTGCAAATATTTTGACTAAAATGAATGAATTTCATATACATATATCCGTCAAGACCTTATGAACCTACTACTACTACTACTACTTGATTGATTATTTTAGACCCTGATGTACAATAAGATTGTTAACAACACTTTAGATCTAAGTGTGGCTTAGTTTTATTTACTTACATGTTACTCTTGCTCATTCTATAGTATAACCAAAACGCAGGAACATTCTTAAGACTGTGAGTTTTTGTATGTTTTTTTATTAATTGTATGTTATCCCAATTAGGTCAAGCCTCCTCGCCAGACCAGGCGTGATAATCGAATAAATAAATCGTTTTTCTACCTTATTCTGCTAAACCAGTCAGATAAGTTAGTTCGTCAAACACGAAAATGTGAATAACCAATACGATTTCAGCCGAAAGAAACTCCTTATACAGGGTGACAGATTTTGGAGAAATCTAATATTATAACAGAGAGAAATTTTGTTCTTAGGAACCATGGCGTCCATTACTATATTCGTAGATTTTTTATTTAGTTGTATTTTCGCTCACTTTAGAGAACGAATTCGTCTGTCGTCAAAATCCGGGTTCGAATCCCGGCGAGGGCATTATTTGTGTATTTATTTATCACAAATATTTGTTCCTTGGTCATGGTTGTCTATGTATTTAAGTATCTATATGTATCTATCTATTATATATATCGTCGCCTGGTACCCACATCACAAGCCTTAATTGAGCTTACCGTGGGACTAGGTCGATTTGTGTAAGATGTCTTGATTTATTAATTTATTTTATTTATTTATTTATAAAATAAATCTACTCTCGCTTTATATAAAGCTTAAAACACCATTCTTTACTATTCGGTAATTTAAGTGCTTTATAAAAGGCGCTCTAACAATGAACAATGTCTCCTGCACTAAGCCTCGAGCTCTCACCTTTACCACTACTTTCAAGCTTGGTATTTTGAATTTATACCACTTCTGCTGGAAGTGTTGCGAATAAAATGCCTAAAGGGTGAAAAGGGTTTGTAGGGAAAACTGCGGGCGAGCTTTAGTAACCGACGCAAACAGTCGGCGATTTTCGCGAAAATATTCACGAGGCAAAAGAATGTAAGTACCGTTTTTGTCCCAATGTTTTTTAACATCGAAATTGTGGAAGAATAATCTTGAGGTTACGATTTACTGTGTTGATTTTTTAAAGAAAGTTTAAACACTTTCGAGTTAATTCCGTATTTATTTTACGATGTGTCTATATACATACATATGTGTAGTATTTCGTATAGATATGTAGGTCACAAATAAGACTAAATAATTTAACTGTTTTCCTGGCCTCAAATAATCATAGGTACATACCTATACACTTACCTGTTCATATTAAAATTATATTTAATTCATACTCACTTTTTATAAAGCCCGTTTATGGCTATGGGGTTTTTATTAAATGCTAAATGTATTAACTGAGTTACTGTCGTTTAAAAATAACTTAAATTTAAATTATTAGTTAACCTTAAAAACTAAATTTTGAAACATAAGAGCATGTAAATTATTTAATTTGTATCATTCGACGTTAATAATATTAAAAACAAACTTTGAAAATTAGATCAACGTAAGCAACTTTGAAAGTGATACCTATATATTTATTTATCTTCTATGAAAAATATTAAGTATGAATATGCGACATGATTTTAAAATGTTACAAAAGAAAAGTAGTTCCTATTAATGGCTAGAAACCTCTCTTTTTTTATGTAAGAAACACGCAGTATACAGGATTAAAATATGTGAATACATTAGCTCCCTGTCTATATAATTGATGATCAAACGAACTTACCAAGTGAAGTTCGATCACAATTATGTGAGCAACTTCATTCGACGCGATTTAAGGTTTACATATTGTAGCAGCGCCCCACGCATCAGCCTTGCACGGTGTTTGAAGGTTTTTTTTTTTTTTTATGTTAGCAACACTAAAAACATTCCCACTATCTTTCACCCCCTCCTTCGGGGTTCCATAGTCGGCTCACTGACTGCCTCGTTCGAATCATTTTGTTTACAGTATTAATGTTGAGAATTTATTTCACTTTTTGTTATAAGTGGGTAGGGTGACGTTAGACAAAACTGTCCTTTAATATTGAGGGTGGGTTGTTATAAATCGCGTCGAATGAAGTTGCTCACATAATTGTGATCGAACTTCACTTGGTAAGTTCGTTTGATCATCAATTATATTTCACAACTTCATTCTTTGCGATTTAAGGTTTACATATTGTAGGATGTTCAGAGCATAAATGTGAAATAAATCTCAAACGCAGAGACGAAACGTAAAATAAACAGTAAAGGTACTCTCAGAACAGCAAATCTTTTATTAGGTAAGTTTAAAATAAACTAAAGAGTTTTAATTCTTATTTTGATTTAGGTATTTAACATTATGCTAATCATGGTTATTATAAAATTTATGAATTCTTTTTATTTTACAGGTTTTTTGACGATGACGACAAATATCTTAGCAAATTGATAGCAATCATCTACAATTTCATTATTATGAAACTAGGCAAAAATAAAAGAAAAAATCGCTTCAACTGGCAATTTTGCGTATGATGTCTACACTGACAATGAACTTGTTGGCTATACCAACATAGAAGTGGCAGAATGCCTAGTGCTATACTGTGCAGTGAACATAATTATGTGTTGATACCACTATTGTGAAATCCAGCGACTCAATATTTGCGATGAGTCTTTGGCATATGTTTTTTTTTTTTTTTTTGTAACTGATAAATAAAGTGTCTATGTTGAAACCGCAAAGTGAATTAGTTATTATTTTAGTACGTCTGTATACATTGAGATGACAAAGTTCTGGTTTCTCGTCAAAAAATGGAAGTTAATATCGGTTGTGTACAATTCCGCCGAGAATTTTTATTATAAATTTCGGAAGTAGTTGTACTTCTGTGTGTGTCAATATTTTGTGTTCGGATCAATATAAAGATTTGTACGCAGTGTGCGGTAGCCAGGGCCAATAAAATAAGTGTTTCTACATCTTCATTAGGCCATTTACGTGTCAAAAAATTTAGCATCTCGCTAGAATGTGTTTTTTCCAATAATGACAGCGCATATCTATAATTATTAATAGTTCCATATTTGAATCAAATATTTGGATGGAGTTGTATGGATTCTGAAACCAATAACTTTTCAAAGAATGGAAGCCAGGGTTGTGTTGGCCAATGCATTTTTAAAATGAAGTCTGTTAATTAAAGCGAATGAAGGAAATGCATAAAAAGTTTTAAGTTTCTGCTGGAAAAGCGTTACTTTATTATTATATTTTTATTGTAAAAGCGTATTTGAGGCAATATTGTTTTTAATCGGCTTGCAAATAAATCTACTTCCGGTTCAACAAGTATTTGTTTTATTTGTTTATAGGCATAATTTCCTAACTCCCATCCAGTCGCTAAATTATCTACGAGATAATTGATCAGCGTGTATATTTTTCTTAGTGTTTATGTATGAAGCAAAAAACATAATTTCACAATTGTATATATTGTGGGCAAAAACATTTTTAAGCCAAAAACGCTACTTTTAATTTCAAATTATTAATGTGACATCTTAGTTCTGTATCTTTCCAATAACAGTGTGCTTCTTTACCAACGTTGAAAGCTCCCCAGCCAGTAGTGGAAGCATTAGAAAATAATTATTATTGCTTGAATCTGATTTTAACCTGAAGGGATTATATTTTAGTTATGTCCACCACATTTGCAGAGGTACGATGACTAATTAATTTTGCGATATTCCGTAATTTATACTTTATTAACTTCTGACGACGGGACGGTAGTCTAAATTGCATATAATATGTTTCGAATTGAATATAAATAACAAGATATAAATAACTCTTTGCATCCAAGGTATTCATAAACTAGTTTTAGAATCCTTGTAAATATGTACGGTGATCATGCTTAAACCATCGCTAAACAATTAAATTCATATAAAATATCCAACATAAATTGGAGATAATATTTTCCGTGTGGTTCGTAAATGGGTATTAAATAATACGCATCTTATAAGTCTATTGGAGACACATGTAACAATTATTTTTTATTAATTTTGAAGCTGTGTGGTAATCTTCCATTTGAAAATGTGGTGGTTTTTACAAATGTATTCATACATTTTAAATTTAATATATCAATATTATTAACAGTAAGGGTACAATGTCACGTCATCTGTTAGCATATTTTAGTAAGTATTAAATACGTGTAACAGAAGATCCAGCAAGGAATTTGTTGGTGTGATGGCGTTGATTTAATACTTTGAGCGCGGGGAACTCTCGAGGGGAGTTCTCTGTGGGAGGTCAATTTTTGCTACAAAGCGGAAAAAATCACGGGATCGGCTATGAGCGTAGCGCGTAGCACTCGTCCGCAATGAAATTGTTAACAGTTTATTAATAGACATTTTGTAATCAAGTTTTTCTTGTTCATATTTAGATTATTAGGTAGAAATAGGAGGTGATAATGATAAAATAGATATCTCTTGACCCTCCATGATAAAATAACGGGATCACTAGTTGACCAGGACCCTGATTTCTGACCAGGAGCGAGAGGAGTGCAGCAGACGTCCAGTGTATTGTACCTCGTGTGTTATTGTTTCTGCTCGTATATGCGAGGCGTGCGCACGCGCTCGCGGCCCCTGCGGTAGCAGGCGCTGTAGCTGGCGGCGGGCGACGGCGCCGGCGCGGGCAGCGCTGCGGCACGATGGCGCCCTGCATCCGGCGAGGGATATGTCGCGTTCCGATGCAGAGTGTTGTAGTTTACATGACCTCTCTGACGGCGGTGTCTATTCTTCATGATGAAATTTTCTTTATTAAATAAATTATACAGTTAATGTGTATCTTTCTTTTAAATGTATTAACGGTCTACGCTTTAGCTTATTAGTCTCGCTCTGCATTATTTACAGTAACTTATCCTTTAAATTTGCATTTATTGCAGAAATGCCAAAATTCCTTCTCGTTTTTGTCTGTATAAAATGAGAATCGCATAGAACACGACATGCGTCGCTTATAGGTTTTAGAAGGGGTATGACTAGAAGGTGGCAACTGGCCATATATGACCTTCTTCAGCTAGTTTGTCCAGTCAATTGACGATTTCCTCGTCCAATTTTATTTCCTCGAGCGAGAACAGTGTGCATTCAGTGGGTACATTCTGGTGCCGATGACCGGTTGACGTGTCAGGTTGAAAAGATGTCGTGCGTACAGAATCTGGGCTGGGCTGTGCTGATGGTGCTCGTGTGATGATCCCAAAATTGGAGATACAGGCGTACATAGCTAAATTGTTAGCTAGTTTGGCGTAACAGTACCTTTGTATGGTTACCCTTTAAACGTGACAGTAACAGCCCCATTTGGCACTACGCATACGATTAAGTTTTCCTTTTGTTTCTATTTTTAGCATCAAATAGACATTTTTCATTTCATTTCATCAGCGTTGTAGAAACTGGACCTTGCTGAAATTCAGCGGTAGCTAAATATTCGGACAGTATCTGCCCGATTTGGCAGTAACGCATCAGTGTTGCAGAAATTCTGCGTTGCCGAAACTGGGCCTTGCGTTGTAGAAAACTGCGTTGTAGAAATTCAGCGTCAGCTATTGTTAGCTAGCTTGGTGTAACAGTACCTTTGTATGGTTACTGGTTTAGTCTTAAAACATGAGTAGCATGACAGTATCTGCCCGGTTTGGCAGTAACGTATCAGCGTTGCAGAAAACTCTGCGTTGCATAAACTCGGCCTTGCGTTGTAGAAATTCAGCATCAGCTATTGTTAGCTAGCTTGGCGTCGACGTTGTTAGAAACTCGACGTTGAAGAAAACTCGGTGGCGTTGCATATATTCGGCGTTAGCTATTGTTAGCTAGCTTGGCGTAACAGTACCTTTGGGCTACTTGTTACCCTTTATGCATGACAGTATCTGCCCTGTTAGCAGTAACGTATCAGCGTTGTAAATATTCTGCGTTGCAGAAACTCGGCGTTGCAGAAACTCGACGTTGAAGAAAACTCGACGTTGAAGAAAACTCGGAGTTGAAGAAAACTCGGCGTTGCATATATTCGGCGTTAGCTATTGTTAGCTAGCTTGGCGTAACAGTACCTTTGGGCTACTTGTTACCCTTTAAGCATGACAGTATCTGCCCTGTTAGCAGTAACGTATCAGCGTTGTAAATATTCTGCGTTGCAGAAAACTCGACGTTGAAGACTTTAAGCATGACAGTATCTGCCCTGTTAGCAGTAACGTATCAGCATTGTAAATATTCTGCGTTGCAGAAAACTCGACGTTGAAGACTTTAAGCATGACAGTATCTGCCCTGTTAGCAGTAACGTATCAGCATTGTAAATATTCTGCGTTGCAGAAAACTCGACGTTGGAGACTTTAAGCATGACAGTATCTGCCCTGTTAGCAGTAACGTATCAGCATTGTAAATATTCTGCGTTGCAGAAAACTCGACGTTGAAGACTTTAAGCATGACAGTATCTGCCCTGTTAGCAGTAACGTATCAGCATTGTAAATATTCTGCGTTGCAGAAAACTCGACGTTGAAGACTTTAAGCATGACAGTATCTGCCCTGTTAGCAGTAACGTATCAGCATTGTAAATATTCTGCGTTGTAGAAAACTCGACGTTGGAGACTTTAAGCATGACAGTATCTGCCCTGTTAGCAGTAACGTATCAGCTTTGCAGAAACTCTGCGTTGTAAAAACTCGGCGTTGAAGATAACTCGGCGTTGAAGATAACTCGGCGTTGAAGAAAATTCGGCGTGTTGCTTGACGTGCGAAGGCTTGAGCACGGAAACGTTGAATGATTCGAACGAGGCAGTCAGTGAGCCGACTATGGAACCCCGAAGGAGGGGGTGAAAGATAGTGGGAATGTTTTTAGTGTTGCTAACATAAAAAAAAAAAAAAAACCTTCAAACACCGTGCAAGGCTGATGCGTGGGGCGCTGCTACAATATGTAAACCTTAAATCGCAAAGAATGAAGTTGTGAAATATAATCGTATTTTGTTAGAATTTAGTTAGACTTATACAAATATACATTGTATACAACTACTTATAACCACACAGTGATCAAAGTGGATGTAATAGTTATTTGTTATACAAGGGTGCAAAGTTGTATTTTACCCGCGAGTATGAAATTGAAACACGAGCAAGCGAAAGGATTCTATAGTTGAACCACGAGCGAAGCGAGTGTTTTAACATACGAGAAGTAAAATTCATTTGCACCCGTGTGTAACACAAAACTTTTCCCCTCACTATAGCAAGGAAACTCAAAAAAGTTAATTATTTGTTCACATTACAATCATAGGGTTAGTGAAAATAATTTTCCAAATGCATCATGTATTTAATGCAAGATTTTGTCGCAGTAAACTTAGCACGAAAAAGTAAACGCAGCACGATTTTAACACATTCCTGTAGTTGCACACCAACGCCAATGCATTGTTAAATCATTCTCATTCATTATTTTTACAAAATTATAACAGAACACCCTGAAAGTTGTTTAGTTTACTATTTTTATGCGTGTTCGAGTCGGTAAATAAAGATTATAACCTATAATATTCTTTGACAATGTTGACGTTGACATTTTCTGCGTTTTGTGATTGCATCTAGTCATCTTATCATCATTCATTAAAACAATTGTTACTTATGGAATTTTAGGATTTATATGTTAAAATCATCTTATTATATAAAGGTTTGTATTTTACACTAAATTCTCAAACAAATTATTTAATTATCATTAATATGGAACGATTTCCATGAGCATTTAATATTTTGTTATTCCAAAACCAAGGTCATTACTTTGCCACACAAGTGAATAATATGCGTTTTTACACGTTCGTAATAAAGGATAAACGAGCACTTTACGAGCTAGTGAGGGGAAAAATATATTGACGCACATATTACATTTGCACTGCATAGGTACCTATTTCCTGAAGGAAATAATGTTAAATAAATAATATAAATATATTGGGACATCGTACGCAAATCGACCTAGGCCTACAATAGGATATACATATAGATGCTTAACTATATGGACTACCAAAGAACAAATATTTGTTATGAATAAATACACAAATAATGCTCTCGCCGGGATTCAAACCCGGGACCTTCAGCTTCGTAGGCGGGGTCACTACCAAGTCTACCAACTAAGCTGCGGCTGCTGACATTTATATACATACTAGCGACCCGCCCCGGCTTCGCACGGGTACTATACCTAAATAAAAACCTTCCTCTTGAATTACTCTACCTATCAAAAAAATCTCATTAAATTCCGTTGCGTAGTTTTAAAGATTTAAGCGTACAAAGGGACAGAGGGACAGAAAAAGTGACTTTATTTTATACTATGCAGTGATACATATACAAGCTTTTATTAGTATAAGAGTATAAACGACTGTAGGGTACATTAATCCGAATCAGCAACGGTAGTTACAGCTCACAGTTACAGTTACAACTCCTCTTATTCTTTATATTATGGGGTTGGACTAACGATCTACAGCAATCTTGTTAGGGGGTTAGGTTATTAAGTTATTATGCCAACTAAATTAACATACAATTATGTTTTACAAGGGCTTTGTTACTAATTTCGCGCTATTTAGTTTGTAAATGAACGTAACAATACACTGTCAACTAACTTACGCGAATGTGTACGAGTAGGCATTATTCTAACTTAACGCAGACTTACTTTCTATCCCTCTCCCTCCTCGTAACAATACGCGACGATGTGAGGGATAGACAGAAAGTTAATGTGCGTTAAACTCACGACGGCAGCTCATGGTAAGCACACAGAGCGTTTCAATGAATCAAGTCAAATGTTCATACACTGTAATATACTCGAACACCACAATTTCTTGCATTACTTATATACATTTTGAATGGGTGTGGAAACTCTAATTTAAAGACTATCTTTTTGCAGAGAAATTATTTGTGTGTATTGCTTATTGTTTATATTATGTTGCTGGCAATATAGGTACTGTGTTAAATGAGCCCTTGGGAGGCTACATAAAAGCTCGTATAAACAGCAGGCCTGTATATGACAGGAGCTGAATTTCAGCGCGTTATCATGATAATGCGGGGGTTTTATTGTCCTTGTGAAAGACAATCCTGTAATGGTGCGCCTACCATTAGGTGAATATGTAGGTCTGCTTTACAATTATAATAACTCTTGTCTCCGGCGTGCAGCGGTCGCGCCCGAGCCCGCCCCCCGTCGCCCCGCCGCCCCCGCCGGCCCCGCACCCGCACTGTGTCAATATCGTATAATTTGTGTTCGGCACTCGCCACTCCAATACCATTTTACTATTATACCGATACCGATTTATGCCTCTCACACGACGTAAAACTCCCCGGAAACTACCGGGCGCCGTCCTCAAACAAGATAAAATTCGTAACCGCAACATAAATCAGACACTCAAAATAAACAAAAGTATTCGCGTCCTTAATTGCAGCTTGCGGAAAAAGTTATTATTTTGTTTTCCTTGTTGTTTATTCAGAACAGTTGGCCACAGAATTATGTAGGGAAAGAATACAATCAAATTATTTTGTTGGTAACCGGACCGGAAGCAGGATGTAGTCTTTTCGTTTTTTGTTAGACAACTAGCTGAGCTTGATGTTGCATCGTATTGCATTTTAACTTTACAGGGGTTCTCTAATACTAAAGTATACGCTCTATGTGAATGATTGAGTATGAGTACCTAAGTATCTGAAATGACTGATCAACTCACCATACCACGATGCTCTAAAACATATCCAATGTAGACATCCAGTCACTTATAAATCACTTCATTATGTACTTAAAAATTTCACCAAGTAAAATGCATTTAGTAATCTAAAATGTATATTTATGAAAAACGCGGCCCGTAACACATTGTAACTTATATGAGTAGCACAAAGTAGAGAAAATGAAATGTAACGGTTGGCAGTGAGATAGTACGGTCGAGGAATTTAATTTCCTACCTATTTCGTACCTTGTCATAGTAGCTATAATATGACAGTCCTAGCAGCTTTCATATTGATTGTCACTGTGAGAAGGTACGAAATGGGTAGGAAATTAAATTTCTCGACTGTATGTTTGATGGTGGAGTGTTGGATGCGATCCGCTGGCAGGAGTGAGCACGGGGCGCGCGCGTGCGCCGGCCCGGCTCGCCCGGCGCGGCGCGCGGCCCGCCGCTGCACGCGCAGTGACTAGGACCCAGCACCGACGCCCGGCCTCGTTTGACCTTATTTAATTAGTTCGTTCGTTTTTACTCTTTGAACGTAACGTAGCATATTAAAATGTGTACCGCTTAATTTATTGTTTCCATCCATTCAATTTGTCCTATAGTAGTTTCAAATCCGACTTTTCGGGTTTATCGACCTTGCCGGTTTCTTTATTGGTTGCCCTACCTATATAAAATATACATATGTAGTTGAGTTTATGATTTTTTAACATATTGTGTACTAGTACCTATGTACGATTTAGGTACATTATTTTTAAAATTGTGACTTCAAATTCAGTAGACCAACTAAGTCATAGGGTCCAAATGTACCTTCATAGTGTACAAAATGTAAAACGCCACGATCTTAGTATCCATTCAGTATCCCACTGTAATCGCGCATATTTAGTTCTGAATCCGAAACTTGTAAGTGTTGATGTTGCTACGATCTCTTGAGTTATTTCTGTTCGGTTCAACCACCTCTATAAATCGGTTCTACTTGGAGATTGTAAATCTGAGTGCATATATTTGCGGCGTAGAGTGCATATTTACCATTTTTCAAAACAATCGTTGCCTTTTGTTCCAATGTCTCGTTCATGCGATAGGCACTTTCAAGTTACAACATATATTTCGTTTCGCATGCATATTATTTTATTTGTTTCATTATTGCGAACTAATAAATAACGATTAAGACGGGTTAGATAAATAAATAAAATAAATAAATAAATATCTGAGGATATCTTACACAAATCGACCTAGTCCCACGGTAAGCTCAATTAAGGCTTGTGATGTGGTTACTAAGCGACGACATATATAATAGATAGATACATATAGATACTTAAATACATAGACAGCCATGACCAAGGAACAAATATGTATTTACTAAATGTTAACGATTTTGATCCTTTTGCCTCGGACATACCTACATTCCAAAAAACATATTATTATACGTATGTACGTTTGTCCACTATTACTTATTACTTAGCGTTTCCCAATAAGTAAGCTGTATAAAACTGACTTTGTAACAGTTTTGAATCTCTGGAACTAGATAGAACCGTGAGACACGTATTGAAATTTTAAGAGTTGAACCCAATCTCACGCCGCAACGAGAGGAAAGCGTATTTTACATACGCATGGTTGGATTTTAAAAACTTAGTTGTTTTTGTTATCGGCCACCCGGTAAACTATGAAAACGATACCCATGTTGATTTTTTAACTTCTTCATTCCTCTTCCCCTTTTAGAGGTTGAAGTCCCGAAAAACCTGGAACACGCGTTTACTAATTAAAACTAGGAATACTGAGATTACGAATAAAATAGTTCAACTAATCTTATTACCCATAAAAATTGAGGACTGGCATATCACCTCTTTAAAAAAGGTTTTTTTTTTACTTTTTAGGGTTCCGTAGCTAAAATGGTAAAAATGGAACCCTTATAGTTTCACCATGTCCGTCTGTCCGTCTGTCCGCAGCATCGCTCAGTGGCCGTTAAAACTAGAAATCTGCAGTTTGGTACAGGTATACATATTTATCATGGCAACAAAGGTTCAGGGGTTCAATGAAAACTAGAATATTTTTTTTTTTCGGGTACCTCCCCAACTGGTGAAGTGGGAATGATTTTTTATTTGCTGTAATCCTATAGTGTGGGGTATCATTGGATAGGTCTCTTAAAAATAATACGTCAATATTTCCGAAGATAATCGCTCCAGAAGAAAAAAAAATGTGCCCCCCCTCTAACTTTTGATCCGTATTTAGATTAATTATGACTATAAATCGTATAGATAGACGCAGGGCGCGCGGTTCGGTAGGGATCTCATATAAAATTACTCTGTCACATAACTATTTTTATCCAAACAACTGTATAACTAACTATAAAATACTATTTTTGTGTTAAAACTTTTACGCTCGAAACTTTATTATAGGCAGTTTAATAGCCTTGTTTGTTGAATACAGTATAAAAGAGAATGCCCATAAACTTTATTGAGTATTAGTCCACTCTAAAAAATAGAAATAATAAAATAGACATAATAATTCGTCCATTTTTCGAATTCTATTTACGTATTCGTGTTCAAATGATATCGAAATAACTTATTCAATGAAACATTGTTAGTACATATTACTTAAAACGAGATATCGACCATGTACGAGCCCCGATGCATATGTTCTCGTCCAGTTAGACAGTTTTTCGAGATTATCCCGTTCATCCGGGGGAAAAGGTTTAGAGACAAAACCTTCACTATTCAATAGTAGTACTAAAGTAGTTTCTTTGAGTATAAAATATTTGGACTTAATAAATCAGAATAAAAAAAAACTATTTTACGAGAGGTATTTTTTTAAATTTTTTCCAAAATTTTAAATTTTGTAAATAATCAATGAATGTAAAGAACGCCATTAATATTAAAAACGACATGGTACACCTGATGCACTGCGAATTTTGCGTCAAGCTTATAAGCGCGGAATTACGGTGGTGAACGAAAATATAATTTAGACACTGGTTTGTTAAAATCGATTTATTAAACAACAAAAGCGTACTTCAGATTGTTGTGTCTCTTGAAATGTAGTACATTAACCATGACTAACGTTCATACAATTTATCATTAGCATAATGTGATCATTTATAAAATATTCAAAAATTTGTAAAAATTGTTTCGAACTAGACGAACTCCACTGCATCGGGGCTCGTAAATTGTAATTATTGAGCACCCAATATTTGCAACAGTACCAAAATATCGGATGCTTAATAATTACAATTTACATTATAAATATCCCATTTTAAGTCATACTAATAATGTAAATGACCACGTTAGCTTAAAAACAATAAATAAGCATTTATTATCTAATTTTCGAACTCTAGTTGCACGATTTCCGTTATCTGAACATTGAACAAGTAATTGCAACAGGATCCTCTTGTTTCAGTGCCATGAAGATAATGTTGGGGAAGCTTCCCCGTCCCTGGATAGTGGACGACGCGAAGGACGACGGGTACACTGCGCTCCACCTGGCGGCGCTCAACAACCACGCCGAGGTGGCAGAGTTGCTGGTGCGGGGCGGCGCGCGCCCTGACTTGCAGAACGCGAACCTTCAGACCGCGCTCCATCTGGCGGTCGAGCGACAACACACGCAGATCGTGAGACTGCTCGTCTCGCATGGGGCTGACCTTAACATTTGTGACAAGGTATCTACAACGATAGACTTGCCCTCTTATTCATAAACGTCTCCTATCTTAACATGCCGATAAGCATTGGTTGTCGTTTTCGGTCTTATCGTTTATCAATATTTCAAAGACCGAAAGGGATAAACTATCCCACATAAAACCATCGCCGATATCCATCCCCGGTAAACTATATCTGTCAGATAAATGTTAACTGTCCTTTTCCCTAGGCGTTTTCCAGTGTGATCATTTTATCTAATGGATATAGGTATAGGTAATTCCGGGATTATGAAACAGGCTGTAAGGGAATTTTATGAAAAAACTGGTTAATTACAAAGGCAAGTATGAATACTTGAAATGTAAGTATGAAGCTTCCCCGTCCCTGGATAGTGGACGACGCGAAGGACGACGGGTACACTGCGCTCCACCTGGCGGCGCTCAACAACCACGCCGAGGTGGCAGAGTTGCTGGTGCGGGGCGGCGCGCGCCCTGACTTGCAGAACGCGAACCTTCAGACCGCGCTCCATCTGGCGGTCGAGCGACAACACACGCAGATTGTTAGACTGCTCGTCTCGCATGGGGCTGACCTTAACATCTGTGACAAGGTATTTACGACACTTGCCCCTGTCTGTATTCATAAACGTCTCCTATATTAACATAAGCATTGTTGTCGCTTTCGGTCTTATCAATATTTCTACGACCGAAAGGGATAAACAATCCTCGATAAAATGACCGCCGATCACCATCCCCGGATAAAATAAGTATATCGGTCAAATAAATGTTAACTGTCCTTTTCCCTGGGCGTTTTCCAGTGTGATTATTTTATTTAATGGATATATAATTCCGGGGATTATGAAACAGGCTGTAAGGGAATTTTATGAAAAAACTGGTTAAGTTAGACAAGTAGAAACTGTTCCATATTTGCAAAGGTAAACCCGCCGTTTCGGACTCTCACACCCAAATAGCGTGAGATTAAAAAAGCTCAATTCCTAAAGATATCCTACTTAATTCTTGTTACGAACCTGACTGCAATTAAGGTACCCTTGAAAATATATAAAATGAATATTAAAAAAAATATTAAAATTGTAATATTTACTAACTACTTTTTAAAAAATTGTACCTCTTCACGAATAAAGTTATTGCAATTTAAAGGTACACCCGCCGTTCTGACTGCGGATGTACCGGTTATTAAGCTTAAAAATGTACCGAATTTCTACTCTAATATGCACTTTAAACTTCAGCAATCCGATTTGTAATCTGTGAATAAGACACATAAATTCGTATTTTGGGTCATTTGAACTTAGGGTACATCCACCGTTTTAACTCTCACAATTGGGTGTCCCTAAAAAAGAAAAAGCGTCGATAGAGTCTGACCAGCGTGGGTGCGCCAAAGTATTTATAAAATTGCAACTTAGATTATTAGAACTCCGAATTTTTTTCTTATACAATTTAACTTCATAATGATCGGTATTTAGAATAATCTTTGTTCATAATCATCATCACATAGAATTATTTATGTTCATAATATTGTTTTTCATACATATTTTTAGTACTAACTTTTATGTTTATATAATTTTTCACTATACTTATTTTATGCTATATATTCTAATGTTATAGGTATTTATTTTTATCTGTACTGGTTTTATGTATGAATTATTTTTGTTTAATTAAATATAAATCGTACTATTACTGTAAACTAGCTACCTGCACAAATCAGGTTGTGGCAGAGTAGGTACTGTACTAAATGGGTTCCCTCTAAACTTTTTTTGTCCGAAACGCTTAGGACATAACAGACTTGGTATAATCTATTTTGGCATCAACTTAATGAGACAGAAACATCACTTGGCTTAAATAACAATATTTCGAATATTATTGTGTCCGAAACTATCTTGGCATTAATTACGCCGAGTGTTATAAGACAAAAATTAGATTTGCATTTTTTTTTGGGCTTGTAGCCACATGTTCGAAACTTGCTTTTTTCGTCAGGCAGAATTTGCTGCGAGGGTGAAAATTTCTGCAGTGAGCGAGCGAAGCGAGCGAACAAAACCTTCCGGGGCAGATCCGACTCGGACAGATTAGCTTAGAAGACAAAGGCGGGAGCTGGGCCCGCCCCGCCTTAGTCTACGAGGTTATTTTTTTTTAGCAACCTAGAAAGTACTCAGCTCAGTAACACAGTAAGTAACGTATAGAATATTACTACTACCTCGATTATATTGAGAGGTTGTAATTATTCCTTCTCTGTTATTCTAAAACAAACTGCCGATACTTTTTATGCACATCCAGATTATGCCTCATAAATAGGAGCATCGAAATTATGCTCGAATAATATTCGAACAACTCGAAATCTGCCACAAAGAAATATGCTAAAGTTGAGTACCTATGTCACAACAGTTTCTGCACAAAGCCCATTATGACTACATAGTTTATGTTATTCATAAAAGAATTATACCACAATAGAGATTATACCAGAATTAATCACAAATAACTTTATGAGTATAGATTAATCTACTTGACGACTTTAGGAGGATAAAATTTCGAAATAAAAATCGTTATGAACATTGTAGGTAGAAGTATAATTTTTAGTAAGAAAAAAAGTATGAGAAAAAAATTTCGGAGTAATGATGATTATGAGTAAAAAACGGTATTAGTAAAAATATTCGAAGAAAAAATTGTATAAGTGTCAATATGGACCCGACCAGCGTATAGGTAAATTATCTTAGAGAGATTTTTGCATTTGTAGTTGTGTTCGTATATATACACGGATTCTAAATTTGAAATTTGAATTCCACTATACAGTCAGCAAATAAGGTCTGTCATATTTTTATTATTTAAGTATTTATTCTGTGTAATATTTTTTGATCAATATTGTATTATTTTAACATTGTTAAATAAAAATGTTCCGATGTTGATATATGCCCGAGGTAAACTTTTGCATCGTATGGTAAAATTAGTTTCGAGAGATTTTTGCACCTGTAGTAGTATTTGTTTAGGTATGTTTATTAACAGGGATTCTAAATTTAAGATTTGAATTTCATTGTACGGCCTAAAAAGGTTCGGCACAATTTTAAAGGTGCGGTTAAACTAAAAGAGCATTCGCTGTTCTAACTCTAAACTCCCACTCTACGAAATTCGATCGGTACACAAAACGTGATTGGTTGATTTCGTAGAACGGGCGCTAGAACAGCGAATGCTCTTTTGGTTTAAACGCACCTTAAGAAGAATATAATATTGACTGTCAAAAGTCTCAAAGTCAGTGAATGTCAAATTTTATCTAAATAATTATATTGTTCAGGTTCTTAAAAATGGTTCCCATGTTGAAACATGGTCGCGAGGTAAGCCTTTGACTTCCCGAACTAAAGAAGTTTTGTATAAGTTGTACAACTATTTCAAAAATGAGTGCAATAATAATCCGAACAGTACTGTGACGCCTGCTGAATTAGTTTCAGTATCAAGCGGAATATTGTTAACACAAATGATTCATCGGATGAAAGTGGGGATCAGAACGAGAGATGAAATGTCAGGAGTTGAAGAAGATTAGAGTTAAATATTATGGTAATGATTGTAAACTATTTTAGTCTCTAGCTTATCATTGTTGAATGTTATTTGATGCAGTTGGTGTAACTGACTATAAACAGTATAAAAAATATAAAAGTTCCCAATTATTTATTTCCTTATGTGCTGACCGTACACAACTACAAATGCAAAAATCTCTCTAAGATAATTTACCTATAACCTTGCACATGCATTTTTTCGATATTCTTTACATGTCAAAAATTTTTCCTATCAATGAACCTGTCATTTAATTTGGTAGAGAATCAGTTGTTGGCAGGTCACTAAGTTATGCTGGTCTCGACTACGTCTACGAGACATTACATTTTGATAACAGAATCATTCGGGAATAATTTTGCGATAAGTTGATTCTGATTGTTGTGGTAAGTGATAACTAATTTGCCATAAAATTATCGACCACACATTAAACATCTATACAAGTTAAACATCTTTATCGCACCTTGAAAATAATAGTGGCGTTATACAAAATCATCTGTGCTTCGAAATTCAATCATAGACCAATTGAACAATGTGACCAATTGAATTAATTTTATTTAGTGACACTGATTTTCAAGGTTCGATATTACCTGTACGCCACATTTTAATAAACCTCTATACACTAACCACATTTCAGGACGGCGACACGCCGCTACACGAGGCGCTGCGCCACCACACGCTGCAGCAGCTACGCCGGCTGCAAGACGCACGCGACGCGGCGTTGCTCTCCGGACTAGCGCACGCGCACGACAAGAAGTCTTCAGCGTCCATCGCGTGCTTCCTCGCCGCGCACGGCGCCGACCTCACAGTCAAGAACAAGAAAGGTGAATACACTCTGGCAAGGTGGTTGCGTAGGGATTCTTAAATTCTTCTATTTTGTATTTTCTCAGACGACATAACCCTCCCTCCTATTTCCCTATATCGGCTTAAGGCTGCATAGTCGGTCGATTCTAAACTTCCTACCCATCCCGGAGAGACACGCTCCGGGATGGGTAGGAAGTTTAGAAAAAACCGCG
>JALPQI010018176.1:0-24118 GCA_025490895.1 Thaumatotibia leucotreta
GGTAGTTGTTCGATAAAACTTTTAAGTTTAAAGTGATTCGAAGGACGATAAAGTCAAACGTCATATTCCGAGTTACAACATATTTAGTGTTAGTGATAAAATACTGCAAAATAGCTGTTTCTGCAACAGTAACTACCGAAAAACTGCAACACGACTGTTTTGCAGGAAGTCTGGCATCTGAAGTCTAAGCTAAGTCTAGCCAATACTGTTGTAACTAGGCCTTCTTAAACTCAAAGCATCTCCTACTAAAGTTAGACGTGCGTAGTGATTCCATTTTGCGGATAGAAATGATATTAAAAAAATATTAAAGATAAAGATAAAGATATTTTATTTGCTAAGGACACACAGATATACAAGTACAGATAGTAGGTACAACACGGTTTCGGAAGCAGGTATCCTGTCGTCATCCGACATGCAAATTATGTTTAGAAATACAAACTACCTATATTTATCATTAAAATTAATACATTTACTTTAAATTGGTAATTATTTGATATTACTATTATCATTAATCATTAAGGATTTCAATTCATTAATAAAATTATACATTTTGTTTCCTTTCTGGTATGCAGAAATTTGACAAGAAACTATCCAATTTATATAAACAATAGCCCAAAATTATTTTTAAAATTATTAAAATTCAAATTACACATTTATTATTACATATTTATTACATTTTTATTAATAGTAAGTCAATTTATTTCGTTGTATGTGCTAGTATATTTGTATGCTGTTGGTTGTTGTGTAATGTAGGCACTATTACCAATTTCAAATGTCTAGATCTGCAATTAAGTTTTGTCAAATTTTCATGTCAATTCGATTGTCCGTTTTGGAAATATCTACAACCTAAATACATTTACTTTGCATGATCCGATACGTACTTGGCTAGTTAAATAATTATTTTTCGACATTCGTCAATTCTGTAAAAATGAGCCCTAAATCTACTTGGTAATTTACTCACTTACCTATCTATCATTTTAACCTATTACTTACCTATCCTTTTTTTAAAAACATGGATTCACTTTAGCTTACGTATATTCTGTTATGTCAATGATAAGTGACCTATAAGACCTAAGACCAAAGATCACGTCTTCCAAGACATAGACTTGATATCGGCGGATCGACGTTTATATCAATACTTAACTACCAATACTTATTAATAACGACTTCATTAAGTTATTAGTTTCCTAATGACGTATCTGTTTTTCATCGTGAAGCGTAACAACATATAAGATAAAAACAAAGCTTTTAAAGTTTTACGGCAATAACTTTGCTTGGTGATCCAAATGGTAAAACGTGTGATGTAAAATGGTCATACTTTTCCCATGGGATCGACATGAGAAAAGAGAAAAGGTCTATGAGCTGCGCATTTTCACTTTTAGGGACACCCAATTAGCGTAAAATTAAAAAAACCTTAATTGCAGTCAACTTTTTAATGACAATTAAGTACAATATCTTTAGGAATTTAAACTTGATTGGCGTTTTTATATTATACTATGGCTTATAGTTTGTGAAATGAACACCAAAACCGAGTTATTATCGAAATTTGGTGCTTAATTGTCGTTACAAAGCTGACTGAAATTAAGGTTTTTTAACTTCACGCTAATTGGGTGACCGAAAAAGTGAAAATGCCCAGCTGTACCATGCCTTTGGAAGTAAAGGTAACGTTAGGTTTTACTGGATACGTAAAGCAGGCCATCGCGATCAGGCAGCGAGCGCGATAGAATGCATTACGTATCGAGTAAAACCTAACGTATCCTTTACTTCCCGACTCATAGTACGGCTACTGGTTCCGTATTAGCGGCAAGGTGCATTCAGACCAAACGAGCATTCGCTATTCTATCCCGCACTCTACGAAATCAACGAATTTCGACGAATCACGTTTTGTGTAACGAACGAATTTTGTAGAGTGGGGGATAGAATAGCGAATGTTCGTTTAGTCTGAATGCACCTTTGAATTGGCCAGCTCTTTAGATTTCTATGAAAGTGCAGATTTTATTTTCGTAATTTTATTCAACCACTAAGTTGATATATCGTAGAAATTATTATTCAGTAGGATGATCTTTATCACTTTTTGCCAATTTGGATCCCAAAGGAATCCAGTAGTATATTATTATTGTTTTATGCCAAATTGACTTTCGAGTTCCTAGTTTGCTATCGCAGCTTCGCCATTTACGCTACATCGGAAATATGCTCATGTTATTTCACCTTACCATTATTTTGTATTAGCAATAACAAAATATTAGCTGTATCATAGTTATTTGTAACAAAAGTCAAAAGGTCTCTCACGAATCGAGCTATTGATTTCTATTTTAATAATTTGTTAAGGCAGACCTTATCACATCATACGTTAATGTTATTGTTAACGACGCGCAATGTATTTCGAATTAGGGGCCTTATCACTAGCGTTCCTCAGTTTATGACAGTAAACACTTGACGGGAGCGACCGAGTACTTCTTAGTAAAATGAACAGCAGTTCTAAGTATTATAATGTATCATTTAGCGCACAATATAGACAGTACCTTCGCAAAAGGATTGAAATAACAAAATGTTCAGAATTCACTGATTCAAAAATATTTATTGTTTTGATTTTGGGACATCTTTCATTTTTTTATCGTTACTTTTTTTTGATTAAATAAGAAATTAACAAAAAAAAAAACTTCTAACTCTTTTAAACCGCCTTAATTATGGATATGGTATAAACGGTGATCAACTACGGAACCCGACACTGAGCATGGTCCGACATGATCTTGGCAGATTTTTCAGTTTATTTTAAAGTTAATTATCAATTAGCGTAAATTATCGTCATTGTTAATTTTGGCGTTAAATGCCGAGTGAGCTGTATAAGTTTTTTATACAGGGTGTTACAGGAGCCACTGAAAACCTTGAACCAACCAGGTGATTTAGTAGGCTATACTGAACAACTTTTACTATTTTGCCAATCAAGAAATAAAAAAAAATCTTTTTCATACATTGTGACCGATTGATAAGGACATTTTGTATGAAGAAGCCTTTTTTTTAGATTTCTGGGTTAGCTCCATAGTAAAAGTTGTTCAGTATAACCTACCAAATCACCCCGTTCAAGGTTTTCAGTGGGTGGTGTAACACACTGTATACCAGAGTTGGACAAAAAGTAAGATTACTCCTTCGGATTACTTTTGTATGTGTACTCTGTAATTTACAGAAGTAATCAAATTCCTTTTGCCCAACGATATCTGCCATACTGAGAGATGCTACAAAATACTTTAAATCCACATTACAACGAATTTAAAAGTATGTGACGAATGTATGGTCATGTAACAGTCAAACTTGCTACAGTTAATGCCTCCCATGATTATAAAACTCGTCCCATTTTCGTCCAAATCGTAAAACTATGGCATCGCCTTAATGATTTAGCCAGAATGTAATCCGACGCACGGGCAGCGTGTGAGCACGTTTTGCGTGCCCAAGCGCACCGCGGGCGTAACTGAACACGTTCGGAAACCAACACTTTTTACGTCACAATTGTATTCAAACAACAAGCTAAAATAAACCGTATCTATTCAACCGTTAGGTTTTATTAAACGCGATGTTTTTGGTTTTTAGTACGTTTTAGGTTATGTTATTTTTAATGCTGATTTCAGTATGCTAAAATAGTTTTGCTAAAGTCACCCTTATACCTTTATATTAAGTAGTATTTAAGTGTGTATTTGGATTTTGCTGACATGAAAAACGGTCAATATTATTATTGTACTGTCATTTAGCTTGTTTCAATGACAGCCAGGTAAATGTTACGTTGATATTTGAATTGGTTATTTGTGTTTACGTTTCGTACATTCAGCAAATCGGTGCAAAACTAAAACCATACAAAAAATAACCTTATCAGAGATTATTTAGGTTATTTAAAATCTATAACATAACCAGCAGGCTTAGCACATGATGGGTGCGACAGTATGTCGCCGCGAGATAGATCTCCCGTCCTTTACTAGCTATATTAACAAAAGCGGGACGGATAGACTATCTCGCGGCGAGATACTGTCGCGCCAATCATGTGCTTAGCATACTGTAAAGTCAGTTCTTTGAGTTCATTTTGTTTTCACTTAAGCGTCTTACTCTACATAACTAATTGATATTAGTAAGTACCTATCAAATACCTATACATTCAGTAAAATCCAATATAATTTGTTGTAATTTGTATTAAAATTGGTGTTTTGAATGTTTATGTTTGAGCTTTTTTTGTCCGTGGTTCGAAATTTTGCACCAATATTCGGCTTGCACCAAAAATATGTTAACAATACTGATCGCTGATTTTAATAATACAACGTAAGCTCAATATAAATAGTCCACTAGAGAATGAATGTCCAGATAAACGTTTGAGTGCCAATAACGTATCCTAATTTATGTTTTACAAATCACGTTTGAAGTATCCACTTACAACTAATTTAGCCAAATCTTAACCTGTCTCCGAAACAACCCAACAGTTTTTTATAACCTTTCAATAATGAAAGCACAGCACATGGTGCTAACGCGTAACCATTATGATTCTGTCCTTTTGTGTTTGAAGTATTTTGTCCCTTTGTTTTTATATTTGACGTCTCGAACTCTGTGTCGCATGGTAGGGATCATCCATTAATTACATCACACTTCAATTGGGAGGGAGGGGGTCCACAAAATGTGACATATCGTCACAGGGGGGAGGGAGGAAATCCATGTTTGTGACTTCACAATCCTCACATACATGAATGAACATGAAAGAGTGGATCAAAAACCTTGGACGGAGGAAGAATAAGTTACTAGATTTTTTATTATTATTGTTGATTTTCTCTTCGTTCACTTTATAAATAATTTTAAGCAATCCTAATAAAAAGTTAGTTTCAAAGTTATGTTGTAATTTTTAGCTTCGTAAACTTAAAATCTAAATGTGACGTTACACTATGGGGGGAGGGTGTAGTTAATTGTGACGAAGTGTGACATGTCAAAAATCATGAAATTGGTGTGGCGTAATTAATGATGATCCCATATATGTGTAACAACTTATGAGCAAACACTTTAATAACAAAATTATGAAAGTAACGGCTTATTTTCTGATCAGTAATTTAATGTGAACCTCTTTTATTTGTACTCTCTTATGGACATATTGATAAGACCGAAAGGGACAAACAATACTTAGCGGTTTGCTAAGTTAGGAGACGTCTATGAATAAGGGGGTAAATTTTGAATATATCTATGATTTTTAGTTTACGTAACTTTATTTTATTTGAGCGTTTCTATCAGCTTAAGTATAGCCCTATCCTTAGTATAGCCCCGTCTCTATAATTTACGTAAGAACTTACAGGTGTACGGCTGACCTAATACTCCTCGACCTCCTCGTAGTGAAGTTTGTTGAAAAAAAGTAAGTCTAAGAAAGTGAGAAGTATTTTATTTTTGGTATAACTTGATGTTTGTATTGATAGAGAATTGTCTCGCTTCCCATTAGCCGTCACGTGTCCAACGAAGACATTCTCGTGGCACCCAAAGCACTTCGTCACCCACGTCTCACGCAATACATATCGTCGATATACTAACTCATCCTTGGATTGAGATTAATCAATTCATAGAATTGTCGTTTCTTTCGCTCTACATACGGGTGTTTTTCCTATCAAGTGAGTGTAGGATATGTATACGAGTGAGGATATATGATTGAGTAAGGGCTTGTCCATCAATCACGTCATACGATTTTGGCTCAGAACCCCCCCCCCCCTCTAGCCAATATGACGTGTAATTTATTACCAATATAAGTAGTCCTTTCATAACACTTCAATTGACGTACTTTATTAAGCACCCGTGATGGGAAAACACGTTTTTGCCAACTACGAGGTAAATGTCCGCGAAGTTTTAAAACTTAGTTCAGAGTTTGACATCTGGTTATGTTTAAAAAGTGTTTTATAGATTATATTTTCTTTTTACTAGCTATAATGCTGTTCAGCAGGCGTAAAGATTACACGAGATTTGTCCGATGACCCCCCTCCCTTAAGGTGATAATTGGTGATTTTTCTTGACCCAAAATACTGTATGACGTGATTCATGGACAAGCCCTAAGTAAGTGAGCTATGTTATGACAGCAGCGGGCAACAAGCGATTGTTCGACCATGTTATGCGTGGAACATTGTTCGCTCACAGGATTGTTCGCATAGCGGTTAACAGTTTTGAAACGGCGACATATGTGATGTTCTATCATAATCACTAAATTGAAAATTTAAAAACAACCGACTTCAACCGATTTCTCCGAGATCCCATCACCAGAACCCGACTTAGTGCCGACAGGACCATCTCGGTTTATTCTGAAGTTGGTTACAAAAAGAATTATCGAAATCGGTTGACGTGGTATAGAGTTATTCGTCCATTTGTCGTGCACATTGTTAATGCCATTGTCAGAATTGGACCAGCCATTGCCATTAAAATGGGACCAATTGGTGAGCGTCAGCTTTTCAAATAATAAAAGAATCATCAAAATCGGTTCTCCTAGTCGAAAGTTACCCTTATAGTTTCGCTATGTCCGTCTGTCCGTCCGTCCGTCCGTCCGCAGCATAGCTCAGTGGCCGTTAATACTAGAAATCTGCCCAATCCCTCTTATATATATTATGAGAGGAGGCCTGTGCCCAGCAGTGGGACATTATATAGGCTAAAATATTAAAAGTATTAATCATGCCAACAAAGTGGTACAATAAAAACTTGAAAACTATTTTTTTTTCGGGTACCTCCCCAACTGATGATGTGGGGATGATTTTTTTTTTATTGGCTATAATCCTATAGTGTGGTATCATTGAATAGGTCTCTTAAAAAGAATAAAGGTCTCAGAATAAAGTTTTTTTCTGAAGTCAATATTTTCGGAGATAATCGCTCCAGAACAAAAATAAAATGCCCCCTCTAACTTTTGATCCGTAAGTCCAAAAAATATGAAATAAATCGTGAATAATGGACTTATAGAATACTTTAAAATAAAATTATTTCGAACATAATCGGCCCAGCCGTTTTTGAATAACTACGGAACCCTACACTGAGCGTGGTCTGATGTTCTTGGCCGGTTTTTTATATTTCGTCTCTACTCTGATTTATTTGACAGATATATTTATCTAGGGATCGTAAAACAAGCCGTAAAGCTACTAGAGTCTGGCTAACGAAAGCTGAGAATGAGTTTTTTACGGAACTTTTCATATGGCATCACAAGCTGAATTGTCAAACGTCATGTTCTGTCTTTCGTTCGACTTGACACCCATTGCTCGCTTTCCACAATTGCAACGTTTTAAGGTGTTTATGATGAAAAATACTATGAAAAGTAATGTTCGTAAGCTGCTGCGTACTATAATAAGTAAATATAAAGAAAAACAAGAGGAGAAAATCATCGCTTAAAAGGAAAAACATGAGTGTTTACACACGATATCGGTGTTCCTAGGTTAGTACGAAGTACCATTTTGATACTTACCTTTATTCAATAAATTTTCTTGTACTCATTATCTAATATACTATCGACTATAATAGATTTATATTTATGTTAGGTTGATTTAAAATGGTCATTTGTTTTTTTTAACAGAAAGTCTGGGAGAGGTTGAAGGAGTTAACGCTGTCAAAAATACGGTAGAAAAGTTATGCTAGTTGGAGAAGAAAGAAAAAAGTTCGCGAGTATAACTGCCTCAGATTGGAAATTCAATGACTGACCATGTCATTCATGTGGAAGATAAGTACAGCGAAAGAGACAATGTCATAAAAACTGCATTAGATGAGTTTATTATGTGATTTATGTGTTATGGCACAAATAGTATGAATCATTAATATGAATCATTGTATGAGTTTTTTAAGTCTGACTTTAATTATTCTGAATAAAAAATATAAATATTTCGTTTCCTATTTATTAAAAATACACACACCGGCAGAATTATATTTTTTTAGAACAGATGGTGCATTTTTTAGGCTCTAGTGTGAGAAGTGGGTCATTTTAAGTCAGGTTCAAAACTTCGGATGGCCATCTGTACTAAAAAACGTCTTACGAGACACGTGCAATAACGAAATTCGTAACTTGTGTCGATTTAAAACACTCCCTATCGGTCGTGTTTTAAAAAATCGCCACCCGTTTAGAATTTCACGTTTTTCGCACTTGTGTCGTAATGGACAATTTTATAGGTAGTTTTAATCATGATTACACCCATTCTGCGATGATACAATTTACAAATCGTTACTAATATTACCTATACCTATGTATAGACATATAATAGTGTTATATCCAAGTGTGAAAATCACTCTGTTTTTCGGCCATATTATGGTATAAAGACTATAATGATATGAAGAGCTGAAAAACATATCAAATTTTAAGCCAATCTGTTTAGTTATTTTCAAGTTATATCATAGGTTCGACACATTACCAAGCTAGTTTTAACTACAAAATAGGTACATAATATGTATGTAATAAGTTAAAACGAACTTGGTGCTGTCGAATCTATGAAATAACTAAACAGATTTGCTTAAAATTTGATATGGGATCCATTTAATAACATGGGTCATCATTTAGAGTAGTAGGTACCTACATCATATTGCATTGTGTCATGCAGACAAAGTTGCATGGAACAGCTACGTTATGTACATATATATAATATATTAATTTGGATTGTAATAAATATAGGTAATTTAACAAAATAAGTTTAAGTTTTAAATATAGTACAAGTATCAAGACTGATTTTCGGGGTGCAACCCAGTGATACCATACTCTATATTTTATTAATTTGCCGCCATTTCTCATTCTCAGCTTTCGTTAGCCAGACTCTATTAATAGGTATACTCGCATAAGTCAGGGGTGAAATAGCAGATCCAATCCTAGTTATTTTCCTTCGCCCTTCACTTCACCTCGTTATCGAGTAAACATATCGATGTTATCTTTTCATTGAGAAAACCACGCAAACGGAGGAAATATGCGTGTCCAATTAGGCACGGAGCAAGTCGGGTTGGCATATACAACAGATTATTAAGACAAGTTGCGACCATAATAAAAACATGGATATTTATTGCGAGCTCAAAAATGCCCCCAAAACAATAGGCATGTTGACTGGCAAGTCAAATCAGCATCTTTTTTCGAACTGGCAAAACGATCACCACTATGGAATTTTATAATCATCATATCATGGCTATACGTATCTATCTATTATATATATCGTCCCCTAGTACTCGCATCACAAGCCTTGAGCTTACCATGAGACTAAGTTGATTTGTGTAAGATGTTCCAAGATATTTATTCAATCTTCCCTCGATCAGCATTAAAGAAAGTCTTAAGCCGCGTCAAGTGCACCTGAATTCACCAGATTGTAGTCAAGTGAGTGCCGACAAAACCACGTGTTATCACTCTAATCGAGGCAAGATTATCAACTCGTTACTTGATAAGGTCCCCCGTAACGATTATCCGTTATCTCTCCTATTTATAAAGTTCTTCGTGAGATAGTTGTACAACTTTAGAATAACCTCTAATTAGTAAATGGTATACTTAATCGCTATACAGGAGTCTGCTGGATGCGGGTGGCTCAGGACCGGTCATTGTGGCAATCTTTGGGGGAGGCCTATGTTCAGCAGTGGACGTCTTGCGGCTGATATGATAACGATGATGATGATACTTAATCACGATGGATGTAATGAAAGGTCCCATAGATATCACAAGCAATGTTGAATTAATTTTGTTGACCTATAGTTCCTATAGGTAGGTATCAGGAGTCCGCTGGATGCGGGTGGCGCACGACCGCTCATTGTGGCACTCTTTGGGAGAGGCCATGTTCCGCAGTGGACGTCTCTCGGCTGATATGATGATGATAGTTCCATATACAGTTGTTATCAGATGTGACGGGGCGGCAGGTGCTCAAAAATATCTGAGCAAGCATTCTAACGCCATAACAATAAAGGTGCGTTCAAACTAAAATAGCATTCGCTGTTCTAACCTCCCACTCTACGAAATTCGATCGGTACACAAAACGTGATTGGTTGATTTCGTAGAACGGGCGCTAGAACAGCGAATGCTCTTTTGGTTTAAACGCACCATAAAAGCATGATCAGATATTTGTGAGCACACTGGGGTTTTTGTACAGAACTTCTATTTAATAAATTAAAAAGAACTTAAAAGAGTAGGTCATTTGGCAGTACCTACTCTAAACGTGACGTCACTTTTGAGTATTTCATATAAATTCCATAGTGATGATCGTTTTGACAGGTCGAAAAAAGATGCTGATTTGACTTGCCAGTCATCATGCCATTCAAGATTTAAGGCAGTTTCCATTCCCAGTTTTTTTCCAAACTATGAAAATGCCTGCATTTGTTTGAATACAACACGCATTGCTATGACAATGATGTAAGAATGCTTGTAATGTCGTTGTTAAGTTGTTTGGCCATTGTCGTAATCTACGGCCAGTTGTAGACATTCAATTGTGTGATGACTTCACGGCCAAGACTACAGTAGTAATACTAGTAATAGTTGTAGTATTAGTACAAGATCGTATTTTCCAGGCAAATCGTTCCCAATACTGATTATACTCTTAAGTCTAAGAAGCCAAAATAATTGTATAAATCCGAAAAGTATCAAGAACTTTTCAGCGTACAGCTAAATAAATATCACTGAACATTCTAACCCAAATCACTTAGATTCAGGGTAAACTCAAGTAAGTCTGCGTTAATAACGCCCCGGCAGCTCATGGTACGGCTATAGCATAGCAATAGCAGCTATGCTATTCTCTTATTTACACATTCGACGCTGCGTTCGTCAACGAGCTCGATGTCGAGACAGCCTTGTCTAAAATCCTAGCTGTTTGATTTGACATTAGGAATCGAGTAGGGCTCGTGGTCGTGACCGTGTTTCGTGTAACCGTAGCCGGATCCCCGTTGCCGTGTTACACGGCAACGGTTTTAAGGCCCGTTTCCTGCGTGTTACACGGCTACGTATCAATAAAGTTACGTATACACGTGTACACGGGGATACGTATCTTAATTACACGCAGATCCGTTCCGCCCGCGTTGTTGAGTGACGATTCGATGCGTTGTCTTTAAGGACTAAGGAAAACGGATGAGAATGTTCCGTGATATTTGTGAATCTAATTTAGTGGTTACCTAATTGCCTTTCTAACGTAAAGTGCGATAACTTAGTTGTACTTAATTTCAGTATGATAACGTGTATACGTACTGAGATAAAATTTTACATATTTTACTTTTTAAGGTAAGGAGGGCAGAATTATAAAATATAGATATTTTCCGCGTTCAATATTCATAAAAACTGACACATTGTCATGTATTAATTACCTAATTTAATAATGAGATGTGAACGGAAGTTAAAAAATACATAATACGTAGGTTGCCCTGAAAGTTTCGGGAATCGGAAAAAATACGCATTTTAATGAAATAAAAGTACTTTTATTGTTTTTCAAAGTATTCTCCTTTGTGTTTAATACACTTTTTCATTCTCTGAAACCAGTTTTTAAAACAGTTATTGAAGTCTGAAGTGGGGGTTGACAAAATGGCCATTTTATAAGCGTCGACTGCTTCTTCCGCGGTCTGAAAACGCTGACCACGCAACCGATTCTTTATTTTCGGGAAAGTAAAAAAATCGTTGGGACTTAGGTCGGGGCTGTACGGAGGATGGTCCAGTAATTCGACGTTTTCGCCCTTCAGATAGTCGTCTGTTTTCTGAGCGGTGTGAGGGCTGGCATTATCATGGTGTAGTATAATACGGCGGTTAGGGTTAGTTTTTCGCAGTTCAGCAAAAACAATCGGTAAACAAACGCCTATATACCAATCGGCATTGACAGTTCTTCGATCTTCAAGAGCGATAGTCGCCACGTGACCCGATTTGGAGACAAACGTGGCTACCATTTTTTTGATCGTGCTGCGAGAACGAACAACTTTTGTCGGCTTCGGTTCGTCTTCGTAAACCCAAACTCGAGATTGGTTTTTCGATTCAGGCTCATATGCGTAAATCCATGATTCGTCACCTGACACAATACTAAAAACGGCATTTGAGCTTCCTCCATTAAATCTTTTTAAAGTTTTGCGGCACCAATTGACACGTACCGTTTTCTGGTCGTCAGATAACAAGTGAGGAATCCACCGGGAAAATAACTTCCGCACGCCCAACTCTTGTTGTAATATAACTTGTACCTGACTCATTCCAATGCCTAAAGTCTCCTGAATCTCCCGATATGTAACATGCCTATCTTCCTTTATCAGTTGGCGAACAACATCGATGTTTTGATCGGTAACGGCCGTTTTCGGTCGACCCTCACGTACGTCATCCGCAAGAGACACACGGCCACGTTGGAATTCCGAATACCACCTGTATATGGTCGTCTTTGAAGGTGCTTCACTACTAAAAGCAATAGTTAATCGGTCTCCACATTGTTGTTGTGTTAATCCACTTTTAAAGTCATAATAAATCATTGCTCTAAAACTTTCGCGGGACAGCTCCATTTTCACCAGCGACTCAACGACTTTAAAAAACAATTGAAAATCGGACATTGTTTTTTTTTTCTAAGTGGCCAGTGTTTTCGAATAATGAGACTATGCTTGTAAGAAAGAGGTATAACACATGTCAAATATACGTTCCTAAGGTTTAAATTCCCGAAATTTTCAGGGCATCCTACGTACAGTGCGGAGTAAATATTTTTTCTTAGTTCTAAATATCATAATTTAAGTTTTTCTTTCGTGCAATAAAGTTGATATAAATAAATACATAAATCAATATTGAGGGTACCAGACAACGATTAATCTATACTAGGAAACCCATAACTCAGGAACAAAATAAATGCATCATAAATATACAAATTTACAGCGTTATTTCCTACAAAATAAGGAACTTATAAAATATAAAAGGATATTAAAAAGCAATATAATTAAAAAATACAATATACTAACTCATTGGATGTCGTGACAATGACGGGAGATTTTAGGTGCACCGCTTTCAAATGCTTTCCTATCGATCCTGTTGTACCACCACGACACGAAAACTCATTGTTCGTACGATCATTGCACAAAGTGCATAAAGCCGTGTCACCGACCCTGGTGGCATAACTCCACACCCAACTGATCTTCATTATTAATACACTTTAAAAACGCTATCTTCTCACCAACAGTAACAATACAAAAACGTAACAAAATAATAAAAAAACAATTAATTTAAATTCGACTAAACTCTCGCTAAGTCTGTCCGGCCTGCAATCTTATTAGTGACTAAACACGTATAAAACCAAAACCCGAAATTGCCCTTTTCAAATTTACTAAAACATCCCCGTTTATCTATATCAAAACAAAGATGCGGCTATTTCATTCAACTTCACAAACAAAAGGTGTACCAGGTAAAGCCCAAGTTAACATAATTATTTATCAGTAAAATTACCACGTGTGGTCAAGACAAACTATTGTTAGCTACTTTGCGCGTGCAAATTCTTAGTATGTATGTATAGGTCTTATCTACAAAAGGGCCGCCCGGTCAGGTAATAAAGTTAAATGAACGACTGTGTACTTTTATGTATAGCAATTTGGCCAAATATTTTTAACATTCTTTTTTAATTTTTCTATCTGGTGATTCAAAATCACAATATAAATTCTAATCCATAACCGTCGCTTGTTATATAGAACACAGTACCTACCACGTTATTCTATAACATAAATCGATACGAAAAATGCAAGTCTAATCAATAAAATACCGTTCGTCCCGATTCAGAGTATAATACTCAATACGTACTTTAAAAACAAGCTGTTATTCAATAATAGGCCTTATTTGTTTGCATAGTAATTGATCCGGCCGGATCCATGCCACGAGCAGTCGTTGCCAGAACGAAGCCAAGATTCGTAGATACGTATACAAACAAAGATTCGGGTACGTATCTCGGCGTGACTGTGAAATTCGTGATCTTAGTTACCGCCGGGGTTAAGAACACGGAGCTACGGTTCGTCGAATAGTACGTATATCGGGAGCCCTAGATCGAGGCTGTGAGCGAGGTTGTGGGCGAGTTCGTCGCTGTTTTTCGTTAGAGAATACGAAGTTCATACATTAAACGTCAAACTCTCGACGCAGTGTAGTTCCAGCTCACGCCGCATTCGTCGCCGAGCACTAGTGTCGTTTAAAGTACATTAGTGAATACCATTTTTAGGCTCGACGCTGCCGCAGCGCTGTCACAGCGCTGACAGCAAGGCGGTTTCCTTAGTGAATAACACTGCAGTAATCTTGTACAGTCAAAGACAAAATAAGATATATACAAAAATGTTCGAAAATATGTCCCAGTGCACTCTAATTCTGTGTAATAAGAACGTCGTAACATATTTATGAGCAGATTCTTTCGATACTTATTTTTGCACTTGACTGTTCATATAACTACTATAGTAGTATTAGGATCAGGTATTTAAACACTGACTAAATGGAGTGCTTTCTAGTTCAATTGTTATAAACAAATCTAAATTATTATGCACCACTTCATGTGACTTATTTTATTATACATAATGGTATGGTACTTTAAATTATTTCCGTTTGTAGTGTATTTTTTACTTATAGGTAACTCATAACTTTCTAGCTTCTACTGATAAAGAATTGTGTTTATGTGATAAGAAAATCGGTGCCGAATCATTTATTAAAAAAGTGTGTTGATTTTTAAATCCAATCGATCAATAATCGGTCGTTGTCAACTTATCGATAAGGATAATGACATAAATGTGAAGATAAGGAGTGATGAAATGTAATGTGAGTTGGTAAACGTTTACTGCTAAACGTCTAAAGAAAAACACAGTAAATACTGTAGTGGCTAATCGACTTGGGTTTTGTGCAGTGGTTCCAACAAAAGCGAGTTAGCGATTGATAGCTCGGCTATAAAAAAACGAATAAAAGATAATCGCTCTCATAAAGAAAAGAGACTGAGCTAGAAATTATACGAGCTCAGCGAGGAGCTACGAGTACAAATATCGCTGTGTTGTGTCTCTTTTCTTTACATGTGAGCGATCTTTTGTTTGTTGTTATATCCGAGATATCAATCAAATCAATCGCTTGCTTTTGGTGGGACCAATGGCTTGATCGATTGTGAACATAGGGCACCCACTTTACTTCTGCCTCTGTCTGTACTGTACCACGCATATGTAGGGTTAGCACAAGATTAAATAAAGCGGCATTATTTCGCGGCGACATACTGTCGCACCAATCAACCTAATCGTCATTCTGTTTTCCACAGCTTTGGCAAAGTATAATAAATACAGTACAGTCAAAGACAAAATAAGGTGTACACAAAAATGTTCAAAAATATGTCCCAGTGCACTCTAATTCTGTGTAATAAGAATGTTGTACAGTCACGTCTAATAATATGTATACATTTCGTAACGTATATGCCAAAGGCATAAGGATCAAAATCGTATAGATATTATCAGAGCCGACCGTAACATAATTATGAGGGGATTCTTTCTTCCGATACTTATTTTTGCACTTGACTGTACTAAAGTACAGTACGGGCCACAGGTGTGCCTATCCCACAAGTCTTTACAAGCATACAATTTTACAAAATTGTATAAATTTCCATACAACAATATTACCTACAATTTTGTAGAATTGTACGCTTGTAAAGATTTGTGGTTTAGGCCACTGGCTTCCCACCGAAAATACGGCCCCCCACTTAGGTGACTGCAAAGTTCCTTTAGTAACCAATTATGAAATACGAAAAATAAATATGTTTTGATAATTACCTACGAACGAAGAATTCGGAGACGAATACTAAAACGAAAAATAAATTCCGCTTCGATAATCAATTACGAAACGGTGAAATGATTTCTCTTACGTAGCTAACTACGTAACCATAATCACGAAAACGGACCAAAGGTCAAAGTTACCCTCTCATGCAATGCACCTCATAAACAAGCATGGCGCGCGCGCTACATGAGATTAGGCTGTGCGAGTATAGTCTATTTCGAATACGAAGGCCCGATGCCACTCGAAACTTTTGTCATTTAATTGGTCCACTACAAATTGGCACGTGCGATGTATGCAAAAAATATCACGCGACAAAAGGATCTGGCCACCAGGTATCTTTTATTATCACTGATCATATTGTTGACGCTTAAAGACTTTGTCAAGTGGGATCGGGACTTCGTATTTTAAATGGACTCTACCACTGCGTTTGTTTCATACATTTTATCGCCACAGTCTGGTGTGACGTGGGATAGTGGAAGATTTCTCTCTGTAATTGAGATATATGTGAGATTGAGATATATATTTTGTCGCACGCGACAGCTGTCACTCGCCTCGCGTGTTATGTCGCGACACATTCATCGTACAGATAGTATACAGACGTCACGTCAGAAAAAAGGTCTACAATTTTAGATTCTATTATTTGATCTTTACAGTACAAAAACGATTGACCGATTTCCTAATAATACTTTGTACCTCATCATAGTGACAATGCTATAAGATCTCTATCGTTTTCCGTAAATCTCATATTGATATTCACTGTGACAAGACGCAAAATTGTAGATAAATCAATTTCGTTGATAGTACATACAACGTAGAATTCCATAGCAACGTTTGATATTGATAGTATTATTTACAAGTATGGATTATTTTTTGTGCACATCATATCTAAGGTGAAATGTCAAGACTACTTTATGCGTCCAATATGCGTCGAAAACCGCGTAATCTCCCGTACCCAGTGGAACAATTTTAGGTATAAATAAATTATTTAGCAAATATAACTATAAAATAAATCTTCAATCCCATCAAAAACATTACATGTAAAAAGTTCTTGAAAAACACTCTTTCTCTCGCTCTCAGATTTAATTCCGTATTATGTATGTCCATTATTTTGCTTCACGACCTCAAAAACACTCGGTACATAGGTAAGTAATAAAATCAACTGCTTAAAACAACCCTAATTTAGCAATGCCCTAAAGACATTCAGTAAGATGTGGTCGATGGCCAAGTCATTCTTTATATTAAAAAAATACAGATATCTTATATTAATACAGTTACTATAAGATGTTGTTAATTAAGTAATTGTTATAAGGTAACAATTTATGACAAAGCTGCTAGACTAATGTTCCCATGGATAGGTAGTGGTGGATCATCAAACTTAATTCGCTTGGTAATCTCAAGCTAATTTGGCTTATTCTTTATTGATACCAATAATAAAATGAGTATTTCTACATGCAGTTTCAAGTTAGGCAAGTTAGTAGAAATCGAGTTTTATGGATACCCCCTTGTAGTAACTACAGAATTATTGACTTGGTTAAACAATTGATCTCATAACTTTTTTGTGGTTTAACAACTGCTATGCTGCGAGACTTGCAACTTTTTGCATGTAATGTTTTTGATGGGATCTCATCTCTTTTTGTAGGTATTCTTCTTTTTTTTCTTTTCGGGTACTACTTCTTGTACGTCAGCTACCATTTTTCTCATAGCCCACTCCCTGTCTTTATGGGCTTTTTTCCGGGGCTTTAATGGAACAATTTCTGACAAGTCTGGACGGTATTGCATTATTCTAATATTGCAGATTCCTGCGCTTTGTTTTTTTGCTCGACTTTTTGTTTAACAAGCACTGCGTACTCCCGACCCCGCGTTTGATTTAAAGTAATTTGAACTTTGTTGTACTACAAATACATTTCCAATTCGTTTGGCTAGGTTGCCCGTAGTCATATTTGATAATACATAAGTGAATTTTGTGATGTTAATTTATTAGGTAGGTACTTCATTATTAATTGTTGACTTCCGCATAAAAGCGTTAATGTAAATTGAACAGTGGAAATCCAAATAAGATGTTATTTTAAAATACAGCTTATTATAATATTAAACAATTTTACGGTAACTACGTTTATAATGATGATTTGCGCGGTGGACGTCTTATGGCTGATATGATGATGATGATGACAGGTTGGAATGGAAATAGATTTTGGGTCAGGAGGGCCGCTACCAGATTCCGTGCTGCTGGAGGGCCTTCAGAGATTATCCCTCAATTTGGGATTTATGAAAATTGGGATTAGCATGAAAACTAAAAAAATAACAGAATTTAAAACTTGTAGGTATGGGACCAATAAAAATATTTGGCTAGAAACCCACAATCCAAAGAACTCTTTGTTCCAACCCGCTTCATTCCGCCATATAAACTTATTTGCAACAACCGCATAATTAATTTTGTATTAGCATGTATTTGTATGGGATTACAAACTTATTTGAGTAGTTTGCATAACTTTTTAAATCTGGCAGAAATTTCCAATTTTCAGATTTTCTGTGTAATAGGTAGGCTATAAACTACTTATGTTTCAAATTTTGAGCTCCTAGGCCATCTAAAAATACCTTAGATTATTGATGATCGGTGAGTCAGTGAGTGACAAAACTAAGGAACTTTGACATGCGGTAATTTTTAAACTACAAGTTATAATTGAAATCAAACAAGATTATTATGTAACTCATGTTATGGCCTACACGTCGCAGAAAATCAGATTTCTAGCTGTAACCAGCGCGAAATTACAGACGGTTGAAAATGACCTGAACGGCTTCGAGAAAAGGATGGTACGGCCGTGCCTTTTTTTTGCTCGACTTGGCGGGGGCACTGCCGTGCCCCCAGATATACGCTATCTCTTCTTCAGTGGTCTATAAAGTAACACAAACGCATAAAATGAATGGACTTTAAGCGTTTTTGTAAAACTGGTCGCTTACCAGAAGGACCGAATTGGCTTGTACCTTTATACGAATTACATATCTAAGCGCCCTTATGACAAGCAAAAAAGTTGGACGTTATTCAAACGCTCACATTAGGACGGTTCCAAAAATATATGTTTATGTACATACTAATGAAATTGTGCCAGTTTATTAAGTAATCAAAACTACAATTTATGTACATAGATTAAATGTAACTAATCTACTTAACCTAACCTATATCTAAGATTGGCCCTTGTGGCATTGTACCGAGGATGCTGGCGGCATTTCCTCGCTGTATCGCTATATTGATGCGTTGTGCAAGGAAGTCGCCAGCTCTTCGGTCTTTAGTTACATACTTAGTATGGAAATGTGAGATTACTGAGATTTATCATAAGCGCTAGCTACCCGTAAAACTGGTCCCAAAACAGGATGCTTAGCCAATCGCTAACGCTTTGTAGCGTATCGTAGTTTTCCCTCTCTGTCACTCTTTCATATTAGTGCGACAAAGATAGTTAGCTGCCTTTCGTTTACGATTGACGATTAAGCGTTAAAGCGATTGGCAACTTGTCTAAACACCCAGGTGCCCCGTTAATAATTCCAACATTGACAAAATAAGGGCCACCCACAGATGTCATATATACCATAGATCAAGCAAACGTATCTACTTAGCGTGTCAAATGAACTCAGTAAAATTTACTGAGTTGTCCGTCTTTAATCGCAGCTTGCAGCTTTCGGGCGTCAAATTTTGTAAGTTGAAGAGAACAAAAACATTAATAATGCCTCCTTAAGTAATATTAATTGCAACAACATAAAAAAATATGAATACTCAAGGGCCTGAGACATATTTAAAATCATAGGCAAGTAACAACTTCAGTACAAAATCTGACACGCTCGGCCGCCATACAAATGAATGTACTTGTTTCTTCTATCCAAATCTAATTCTGTGGGGCCACCATATGACTATACGAGTAACTTTTATTAATTAGAAATGTTTATGTTACAGTTCAAAAGACGATGAGATCGACGGTAACTGTATAGTGCGCGCTCGGGGTCTGCCCTGGCAGTCGTCAGACCAGGACATTGCGAAGTTCTTCCGAGGTCTCAATGTGGCCAAGTGAGTACTAACACTAATCTACTTAGCAATGTACAAGTTGCAACATTCCGAGGCTTGCTTGGCCCGATAAGTCGAGATAACTATTCATTGAAATGACAACCTCACGTAAGTGTCATATAGTTCGTATTTTAAAAACTGGTTTGCTCGACTTATCGGGTTTCACCAGGCAACCCTCGATTCTCAAAATTAAAAAAAAATTGTCCACTTGATTTAAACTTTCACGATTATCACTCATATCATAATGACGTTACACCCGTGGTCGCAGGCACTACCTTTGCCTGCGACCACGGGTGTCATGCCCGAAACGTCAGAATATAATTAGACGTAAGTTTACGCAATTAAGACCCGCCCTCTATAGCAAATTCAACACAACGGAGAGTTAATGTCGAGTTTGCGGACGATTGTGGTAGACACACGTCTTTGAGTGGCTTAAGGTTAGCTTAACCTTCGAAACATTAAGTACAGATGTCGCTAGTGATTAGCTTCACAATACCATTGACTAAATGAGCTGTGATTCACGGAAGGTCGTCTGGTGTAATTGGAAGCACGTTGGACCGGCAATCCAGTGACGACCAGAGTCTTTCGCAGTTGATTTTTTCTATGGTAAGCACATCTGTTACGACATTGTGGGATTAAGACCCGTTTGTCTATAAAATATGAAATCAGTCCACTGCTGGACGTAGGCCTCTCCCTCGCCTATTAACTATGCGTATAGACGCATTAGGAGGTAAATGCCCATAATCATCACGGCGGGCAAGTGGATTGGCAAATCAGTAATTGGTCCACTATGATGACGCTGCTACCCGTCATCAATTTTCTAACAAAGAATGGTCGCTATCTCAACTCTTTCCGCGGGTGTCGCAAAAGTAGACTAAGGGATTGAATCCCTTAGTCTACTCTTGCGACACCCGCAGGAAGAGTTGGGATAGTGACAATAGTTATTTATTTATACAAGGGGGCAAAACTGGAATCTTGAGCATTGCGAAGGTCTCTCAAGGCACGAGAGTTGAACAAACTTTGCCGCCAAGTGTAATACAACTTTTTTCCCCTCACTATCGCGAGGAAATATGATTACAAATCTCATCCAAATATAAATTAACTTAAAAAAACCATTTAAAACTTAACGTCGAAACGTATCGTAGAGTAGAGTTACTCCTGGTACTTAAATATCAATCAAAGTCACCAATGAGAAATGACCAATTTAACATGTGAGCTCCGATTGCGCATGTTTACTACGGTCATACAGATCCACTTATACTAGGCTTTAGTGGGCCATAGGAATTAGAGATTACTTTGCCTCACAAGTGAATAATATGCGTTTTTACTCGCTCGTATTAAAGGATAAAAGAGCGCTTTACGAGCTAGTGAGGGGAAAATGTATTCTTCCTACCGTCACCACACGATCTTTGAACGAGCCCTATCTAAAAGTGGACATTCTCTCTCTCTCTTCCTGGCTATGTATCCCACATGGTGGTGGGGTCAGCCTTCTTTATTTTTCTCCTCCACTTCGCCCTATCCTTGACATCGTTTTCGGAAACATTGCATTTAGCCATATCTGCCAGCAACACATTTGCCCAGGTAGTCTTAGGCCTCCCTCTTGACCGTTTTCCGGGGACAGACAAAAGCAATTGGTTGCCAACATAATCGGGTGGTCTTCTCTTGACATCTAAAAGCGGACATTGATTAAAGGAATAATTCTGTTCGCAGGGGTGGCGTAGCTCTCTGCCTGTCCCCGCAGGGCCGCCGCAACGGCGAGGCGCTGGTTCGCTTCGTGTCGCAAGAACACAGAGACATGGCGCTCAAACGGCACAAACACCATATAGGCCCGCGGTACATCGAGGTGAGTTTCACTCCATTTAATAAGTTTGGGAAGTTTTTTAAAACGTAAAGGGAAGCGTACCTACCTATAGTAAGATAGGTCATCGAATTTGTACGCCATCAGGCAAGGCAAAGAGTTTTGTATTTTATTTAAAAATAAGACTATCAATTGGCACTTGTGTTTCACGAATAAATTTTACTTTACCCTACAATCATCATGTGATGCATTAGACCGTCGATAAATCGTAGGTATAATGTGATCCCTACAATATATCGAGCTTCGCTTTAAGTACAGCTGATGAGGTTGAGAATGAATAGTAGGAGGTATCAGAGATACAACCTCATGACGTCATGACATTTCTCTACTGTATTTGGCATATAAAATATGAAGGTCATTCATATGAAATGAATTTTGTTTGTTTGTTTATATTGATGCAAGCCGCTAAATATTCTCTGTCCCTTTCGGTCTTATCAATACAGGGTGACTTCTGGGCCATGGAGCAAGAGTGAACTGGGTTCTAAAGACGGTCACGCTGAGCAAATTTCACTATGGATACTTAACTATCAATTAAGGCTCGATTAACTCATAATTAGTAGATTTTTTTTGCAATTGCTTGTCTCCATAGCGAAAATTGCTCACCGTGACCGTCCTTAGTACCCTGTTCACTCTTGCTCCACCACTAGCCCACCTAACGAAGACCAAAAGCTGCATATCGGGGGAAAAAACTCGTGTATAAGCGGTACGGTTTACGAGTTATTTACGAAAAATTAAAAATAAGGACCCTTACACCCCTCTCCCCCCGTTAGCTCCACCCCTAACCACCAGTACTTTTAGTACGTGGTTTGAAACACCATTCCCTACAACTATGCCAAAATTCGCTTATACACGAGTTTTTCCTCTAAGTTTCCTTCGTTTGGTGTACTACACCCAGATGTCATCCACTATGTCTATAAGCAGTAGGCTTAGCACATGATTGGTGCGACAGTATGTCGCCGCGAGATAGATCTCCCGTCCTTCACTAGCTATATTAACAAAAGAGGGACGTATATCTCGCGGCGAGATACTGTCGCGCCAATAATTTGCTAAGACTTTACGAAAGAGGATATTTTTTAAATGTCAACATCGTGTGCAGGTGTACCGAGCGAGTGGCGAAGACTTCCTATCGGTGGCCGGCGGCGCGACGTGCGAGGCGGCCGCCTTCCTGTCGCGCGGCGCGCAGGTCATCGTGCGCATGCGCGGCTTGCCCTACGACGCCACTCCCGCGCAAGTTGTGAGTACCTCCTTATTGCTTCTGTGCGCCTGGTACTTTTTACCGTTATGATGGGCAGCAGCGGACTCACTGCGATCGCCAATCCGCTTGCCCAGCGTAGCCATTATAGGCATTTACCTCCTAATGCATCTATACGCGTAGTTAATGGGAGAGGCCTTTGTCTATCGTGCGCATGCGCGGACTGCCCTATGACGCCACTCCTGCGCAAGTCGTGAGTACCTCCTTATTGCTTCTGTGGGCCTGGTACTTTTTACCGTCATTGCCGTTATGATGGGCAGCAGCGGACTCACTGCGATCGCCAATACGCTTGCCCAGCGTAGGTAGCGATTATGGGCATTTACCTCCGCATCTATACGCGTAGTTAACTGTTAATGGGAGAGGCCTTTGTCTAGCAGGGGACTGATACAGGTTGATGATGTGTGGTGTTTAAAAATCATGTGATCGATTTGGAGGGAGGCGGGGGTCAGCAAAATATCACCAATGATCACTATGGTTCCGAAACCTCACCAAATATCACCAAGGGAAGAGGGGGTTCAAATCGGCCAAATATGATCATGATCATATGTACCGAGCCAGTGACGAAGACTTCCAATCCATAGCGCGGCGCGCAGGTCATCGTGCGCATGCGCGGCCTGCCCTATGACGCCACTCCCGCGCAAGTTGTGAGTACCTCCTTATTGCTTCTGTGCGCCTGGTACTTTTTAGTCGTGACCGTAACGAGTGGGAACGGTTGAATTAATAGATGTATGAGAATGACAGATGCGTGAAAAGATTGAAAAGTCACGTGACGATTTCGATACACTATTATGGTCACGTGAGTTATCGCTTATCGTATGCGATTCCAGAATGGCATCTTGGCAAGTCCTGCTGGTACTTTTTAGTAGCACAGACCATAACGAGGGGAAAGGACCAAGTACCTTTGTCAGGTTTTTAAATTAGACTTAATTTCCTACAATGATACTAAAAAGACCCAATTGTAAACGAGATTAAGGTTTACAAAGTTTTTTTTATCGAACTGAATTTATTTTCAAATCTGTCGTTTTTAATGGATTTTGGTCCTGATTATACTCCCATCCCTGTACTTTTATGATAGGATGTTAAAAAAGATAATGAGATGAGGAGTTTAAACGATAATTTTAAGATGAATAATAAAGTGCACAGTGCACACCCGTAAAACCTCGAAAACGACTATCTACACCTATAGGTGCATGCAGACCAAAAGAGCATTCGCTGTTCTATCCCCCTACTCTACGAAATTCGATCGTTACACGAAACTTT
>JALPQI010018177.1:0-22500 GCA_025490895.1 Thaumatotibia leucotreta
CATTTTGGCTACGGAACCCTAAAAAATAGGGTTACTATGTTCTACGAAACATGTGCGTAGTGACTAAAGATTTCTTAATCTCAATGTCGCTTGACTCACTCTAAAATGAGTCACTAAAATAAAATGTATTATGAAGCGATATTATCACAAGCTGCCAATAATTTATAATTAAAATGTATCCGAGTAAGGTGCAGGGGGATAATTTCGAAAGTCACCTAAAAATCACCATTATTTCCATCATACTCGTATCAAGTTTCCCCTTGCGAAATTACCGGACCATTTCAGACATTCGTTAATAGGCATGATCTGACTGATCTTGACTGGCAAGTCAAATCAGCATCTTTTTTCGAACTGTCAAAACGATCACTACTATGGAATTTTATATGAAATACTCAAAAGTGACGTCACGTTTGAGTACTGCCAAATAACCTACTCTATTAAGTTCTTTTCAATTTATTAAATAGAAGTTCTGTACAAAAATTACTGTAATTTACATCTTAGAAATAATTTTGTCGTGTATTATGTCGATCATATTGTTAAATAATTTATTTTAACTACAGTCATCATCCCTATTACCCGACTCCATATTAAATACCGATAAAAAAATGTTAAACTCTATTAATTATTGCAGGTGTGGACAGTCGATTAATATCTAGAGAAAAAATCGGGTGTGGATGTTTCGTTGTATGTTTTTTACAGTGTTAATTCCATCAATGAAAACATGGTGAATAATCTAACAAAATATTTCATCATCATCATCATCAGCCTATGATAGTCCACTGCTGGACGTAGGCCTCTCCTATTAACTATGCGTATAGATGCAGACACATTAGGAGGTAAATGCCCATAATCGCCACGCTAGGCAAGCGGATTGGCGATCGCAGTAATGTGTCCACTATGATGACGCTGCTGCCCATCATCAATCTTGTAGAATGGTCAGTGACACTTCAATCCCTTAGTCAACTTTTACGACACCCGCAGGAGGAGTTGGGGTGGTGACAAATGTATTCTTACTGCCGTCACCACACGGCCGATTAATATCTAAAGAAAAAATCAGGTGTGGATGTTTCGTTGTATGCTTTTTTTTTTGAGTGTTAATTCCATCAATGAAAACATGGTGATTAATCTAACAGTATCCTTACCTCCCTACAATCAGTAGGCATCCTCTGATAAGCGCCCTGTTCAATAAGATGCAACAGCTGCGACTGTGTGTGGCCGTCGAGGGAATCGAACGCGGGCAGTGGGTCGGAGATAGACTTCTCGATCTCGCCGGCCGTCCAGCGGACACCGTGGTTGATGTACGATGGGATTTCTATGGAAATTAATAGTACATTTACATTACGACACAAGTGCGAAAAACATGAAATTTGAAACGAGTGGCGATGTTTTAAAACACGACCGATAGGACATCGACACGGTTTACGAAATTCGTTTTTGCACGTGTCTCGTACGACGTTTTTTAGTACAGATGACCTTCCGAAGTTTTAACTTCTAGCAATAGAGCCTAAAAAGTACACCATCTGTACTAAAAAATATGTTAACTTGTTGGTGTGCCAGACTTCTTGATATTGCAGGCCGTCCAGCGCACCCCATGGTTGGTGTACGATGGGAAAAAAAACTTGAACTCCTAAGAATGAGTTACTAATATTTTAAGGAATTAGCCATTAATTATTAAAGGATTTAGCCAGCAAGAGTTTTAAGGTAAATTATTTTAATTGTTTAAAAAAATTGCGTATGATTTCTACATATCGCTGGTCGTTCAGCGCACGTCGATATGGCTTTTTACAGATATTAAAGCAAATTGTATTTTCGTTTGCCTTAGTCTCTTTGGTCACGTTTGTCAAATAAGTTACACAATTCTTTTTTTTTACACACATGTCTGTTAAGAATATTTTACATAAAAAAAAATAGAGTCACTTTAGTATTGCCTCTTTGAGTCACGGCTTTTTTGTATGTGAATTATATTCTAATATGTTGGTTAATTTTCAAACATTAACTCACACATTTAGTGTTAATAATTGTGTATCTACAAACTCTAGAAATGCTCGTGTATAGTATATACTTTATCCAACAATCTCTGTCATTATAAAAAAGTGGCAAACAAAAAAAATGTAGGCATGTGGGTGAATAAACTTTTTTCTGTCTGTTATTGCCATGGTTGCGATTGCCTGAGTCACGCTGATTTTATGCAAAATTATGCTACTTAAATTAGGCAATAATGCAAGTAGTGCATGCCAGTAGGTGGCCCATTAAGGAAAGGGCTTACTAACACCAAAAAAATGTATGTTTGCATAGCCTAAGTAGCATAATTTTGCATAAAATCAGCGTGATTCAGGAGACCGTAACCATGGCAATATCATACAGAAAAAAGTTGATTCACCCATGTATAGTTGCCGCAGACAAATTTAACTTCCTGCCAGTGACGGCTGGGTAGAGCTCCGCATTCTGCAATATTACACTAAGCCGGTATGAGTAATGAGTATGAGTAATGAGTATGAGTAATGAGTATGAGTAATGAGTATGAGTAATGAGTATGGGTAATGAGTATGAGTAATGAGTATGAGTAATGAGTATGAGTATGAGTATGAGTATGAGTAATGAGAATGAGTATGAGTAATGAGTATGAGTAATGAGTATGAGTAATGAGTATGAGTAATGAGTATGAGTAATGAGTATGAGTAATGAGTATGAGTAATGAGTATGAGTAATGAGTACGAGTAATGAGTACGAGTAATGAGTACGAGTAATGAGTATGAGTAATGAGTATGAGTAATGAGTATGAGTAATGAGTATGAGTAATGAGTATGAGTAATGAGTACGAGTAATGAGTACGAGTAATGAGTACGAGTAATGAGTATGAGTAATGAGTATGAGTAATGAGTATGAGTAATGAGTATGAGTAATGAGTATGAGTATGAGTATGAGTAATGAGTATGAGTATAGTGACCTATGTTGACGGTGGGGTAGGGTTCCGGCGGCGCGTCCATGGGATGCGGCGCGGGGCCCATGCGGCGGTCGCAGCACGCCGGCCACAGCGGCAGGACGTAGCTACCGCACGCTAGCATCCTGCAATATATACACTTTTGTTAATATCAGTGGCGTGCACTCCATATAGGCAAATAGGCACTGCCTACCCTAGCAGAACAGCATCTACATATACTTTTTCGTCTTCATTATAATAATTTGTCATGTTTTCTGAAAGAAATCCACATAAATATTTATATTAACGGAGCTCGCGGCGATTTAAATTTGCACGCGCGCTAGCTAGCCTAGCGCGCGGCTGCCCAAGCCCCATCTGGGGTAAAGTAAGGCAACGGCGATCGGAGCCTACAAAAACACACACACTCACACAGTGCGTTTGTGTAGACATGTCCGTGAAGTATATATATATTCTTTCCCAGTGCACACGAAGATAGAAAATATACGCACACAATCAAAAGAATAGGCTGCGCCTAGACACCATACGTGCGAGAAAGACGGCCAATGTCGGTCTCCCTCTGACTTACCGAGTCTCGAGATGTAATACGACTAATTTTAAGAGCTCTCCTATGTTGCGATTTTTACTTGAAGTGAGAGGCTTTACATTCTGTCAGGTTTATTTGTTTACAAACAGTCGGTTTTGATTTTTGCGATACAGGTTTGAGGTTAACCAGTAGAAAATCTTTCAAAACAAAACTCGTTCATTGTTATATTAATACAATTCGATTCTAACAGATTTTTTTAACGTTTATTTTCATGTAAGTGTTGTGACTTGTGACTGTGCGTGACGGAATTATGCTATGAGAATAAATTGTGAATACCTAGTTAGTTGATGGTGGCTGCTGTATGTCTAGCGTGTCTACGAAGTTGATTTTCGGCGGATTTAGCAAGTTAACAATAAAAGGGTAAAGGTACGTGTAATTATTTCAAAAGTCGATGTATTCTGTACTCGGAAATTGTACTTATAGCATTAATGAACATTGTATTTTAGCTATTTCACTCGTTAGGCATTGCACTTATATTTCGAATTCACCGATGATTAATGCTACGCATATTTAAAAACCTTTCACTCTTCTTTAGAAAACATGAGCGATTTGAAAAGCATTAGGACGTTAACAAAAGTCGGCGGTCGAGATAAAAGACTTAGTTATTGTCGCAAGCTATACCTAGACTCTTTTACTTTACTCAAGTCTATCCACTTGTGAGTTTGCAATGCGATGGTCAATATTGTTTGTTGCTCAGATAAAAAAAAATTGCCTACCCTAACTAAAAACCCTGTGCACGCCACTGGTTAATATACTGTGTGTTACCGTCATCCGGGCTTTTATTCACCTTGTAAGGCCCAGTTTCTTATTGTTATATCAACAAAGTTACACTTATATCCATGACGTCATATTTTTCAAAGAAATTTGAACTTTATTTTGTAGGTCTGAAAATTAGGTATAAATAAAATGTCCTTTTTTTAGGACACTAGGTTATTATTTCACTATAATAGGCCTTAGGAGGTTAAAACTGCACAATATTGTTAATCAGACCTTGAGCATAATTTAATTAAAACTTCAATTAAAAAAAACATTTGACTTTCTAAATAAAAGTTAAGAAAGAATAATCTTAATCAAAAAAGTAACGTCCTCTCTTACATCTACTGATCGCCTAACATGTACCATCTAGTCAAGTAAACATAAAGCCACAATAAAATAATCACTTTAAAAACATTTTCGTGCCTTTGCCAAATGTTTAAGGTGGCCAAGAAATATATGCGTGTGCTTGCTCGTAAGTCATTAAAAATAAATAAAAAAGCGGTCTAATACAATTATTGCCATCATATTTTTGTGAAATCACAGCTTTGTCTGCTGGGTCACTCTGAAAAACTGGTTCGTGACCCAGCGGACATAGCTTTCCCGTCACTTTTAAATGATAATAACTGTGTATCCGCTGGCTCACGTATTACGATGCTTTGTGCAAGTTGCTGAAGTGGTTAAAGAAGAGCAACCTCTCCACCCTTTTTAAATACTATACTATACTATCCCAACTCCTCCTGCGGGTGTCGTAAGAGTCGACTAAGGGATTGAAGTGTCACTGACCATTATTTGATAAAAGATTGATGATGGGCAGCAGCGTCATCATAGTGGACACATTACTGCGATCGCCAATCCGCTTGCCCAGCGTGGCGATGATGGGCATTTATCTCCTAATGCGTCTATACGCATAGTTAATAGGAGTCCAACAGTGGACTATCATAGGCTGATGAATGATGATGATGATGACTATAGTATATAAAAATGTTAATTTCAGCACTCACCCGTCAAAGTCGAAGAGCTGTATACTGGCCCATCCCAACTCAACTTGGTCGTATAACACGTCGCCATTTTCTTCACTGTTCTGATTGTCGTTGTCATTTTGAGCGTCCACAGAACGATGTACGCGTCAAGAGACCTCTAGATATAATTTACACACAAATAATATTATCAAACCGCGATTAGAATGGGATTCGGAAGTACTGTTGACACAACAGTGTACTAGTCAATCTAGGATATATTCACAGTTATATTTAGATATTCATAGTTTTCGTACAGAGACTTGCAGACATTAGATTAATTAATCACTCACTACATCTATAAACAACTCTTTTCTAGATAAAATTTTGTGTTTGTTGTGTCAACAGTACTTTCGAATCCCTTTCTCATTCCGGTTTGATAATACTAGTTTCAGTACTCACCCGTCAAAGTCGAAGAGCTGTATACTGGCCCATCCCAACTCAACTTGGTCGTATAACACGTCGCCATTTTCTTCACTGTTCTGATTGTCGTTGTCATTTTGTGCGTCCACAGAACGATGTATGCGTTCATATAGAGACCTCTAGATATAATTTACACACAAATAATATTATCAAACCGCGATTAGAATGGGATTCGGAAGTACTGTTGACACAACAGTGTACTAGTCAATCTAGGATATATTCACAGTTATATTTAGATATTCATAGTTTTCGTGCAGAGACTTACAGACATTAGATTAATTAATCACTCACTACATCTATAAACAACTCTTTTCTAGATAAAATTTTGTGTTATTTGTTATGTCAACAGTACTTTCGAATCCCTTTTTCATTCCGGTTTGATAATACTAGTTTCAGCACTCACCCGTCAAAGTCGAAGAGCTGTATACTGGCCCATCCCAACTCAACTTGGTCGTATAACACATCACCATTTTCTTCACTGTTCTGATTGTCGTTGTCATTTTGAGCGTCGACGGGACGCGGCGTACGGCCGTATAGAGTGAGCACCAGACGCGCCTCGCGGGGTAACTGGCTTATAGGTACGTCTTCTAGGTTTAACCTGGAAAATAGGGGCATTTTAGGGGAAACAGGGACAAATTCCCAAAAGAAGGGAATATTGTCAGCCTCCGTCACTACGGAGGGTCACTACACTGCCTACGAAGCTGGAGGTTCCGGGTTTGAATCCCAGCGAGGGCATTATTTGTGTATTTATTTATCACAAATATTTGTTCCTTGGTCATGGCTTAGTCATGGCATGTATTTAAGTATTTATATATGTGTTAGTTTTTAGTAAAACGTCCCACTTTGTCGCTTACCATAAAGACAAGATTTCCTTGTATCTATCTCCATATGAATAAACTGACAAAGCGGCTTTATGGCAAACGACAAAGTGGGACGTTTTACTAAACTCACTCATATATGTATCTATCTATTATATATATATATCGTCGCCTGGTGGATGTGGGTACATCACAAGCCTTAATTGAGCTTACAGTGGGACTAGGTCGATTTGTGTAAGATGTCCCAAGATATTTATTTATTTATTTGATGATGCACATGTCACCAAATAAATAAATAAATACAGTCTCACTCAATTCAACAGTCAATCAGTCAATTCAGTGTAACAGGGACGGATGCTCGAAATTTTCTGTTCTTGGCGTGCGAGCCCTCTAACTTTAGCTGTCAAGTTTAGTGTCGGTGGTTGGCGGACGCGTTAAGACGCGTTCAAAAATGCTGATACATTAGGTTCAGAGGGTTGACATATGTAAATTTATGTTCAACCGTGACCTCGCTAATGGCTCCAACGGAAGACCAGCGATGGAATGTTTCATCATCATCATCATCATCAGCCCATAGTCGTCCACTGCTGGACATAGGCCTTCCCCAATTCGCGCCACCATACTCGGTCCTCAGCTCTCCGCATCCAACCACTTCCCACCACTTTCTTTAGATCGTCGGTCCATCTGGCGGGAGGGCGGCCCACCGGGCGAGTCGTTCGCGGTCTCCTCTCCAAGACTCGTCTGCTCCATCGGCCATCGGCTCTTCGACAAACATGTCCCGCCCACTGCCACTTCAGTTTGCTTACCCTCGTTGCTATGTCGGTGACCTTGGTTCTTCGACGGATATCCTGATTGCGGATTTTGTCCATCAGAGAAACTCCGAGCATAGCCCTTTCCATAGCTCGCTGAGTAACTTGGAGTTTGTGAACGAGACCTTTTGTAAGAGTCCACGTTTCGGCCCCGTAAGTGAGGACTGGAAGGACGCACTGGTCGAAGACCCTGGACTTAAGGCACTGAGGCAGTGACGACTCGAAGATGTGACGAAGCTTCCCATATGCTGCCCAGCCCAGCTGCATTCTTCTGTTAGCTTCCTTATCGAAGTTGTTTCTGCCTAGCTGAACGATCTGTCCCAGGTAGGTGTACTAGTGAACAACTTCGATGCTAACATTGTCGATGGAAACCGGTGCCGGGCTTACGAATGAATTGAACATGATTTTGGTCTTATCCAAATCATCCCCAAGCCCACACGTCTGGAAGAATCAGCTAGGCTCTGCAGCATCTCCGTTAATCCCTCCAGCGATTCAGACAAAATAACGATGTCATCCGCAAACCAAAGGTGTGATATGTATTCGCCATTAATATTGATGCCCCGTCCGTTCCAGTCCAGTGTGTTAAAAACGTCCTCTAAAGCGTTAGTGAACAGTTTCGGAGAAATAACGTCTCCCTGTCTCACTCCACGCTGCAATGGGATTTGTTTTGTCTGGACGTCCTGGATTTGGACGGCCATCGTGGCGGCTGTATACAAACATTTCATCACCTCGATATATCGCCAATCGACTTGGCATCGCTGAAATGACTCGAGAACAGCCCAGGTCTCGATAGAGTCGAAGTTTTTCGTAATCCACAAACGCAAGGCAAAGGGGGCGATTGTACTCTTCACTTTTCTGTACAACCTGCCGCAAGGTGTGAATGTGGTCCACGGTACTGAAGCCTTTCCGAAACCCGGCCTGCTCCGAAGGTTGGAAGTCGTCAAATCTACGGCTGAGACGATTTGAGACGACTCTTGAGAACAACTTGTAGACGTGACTCAGAAGTGATATCGGTCGATAGTTTTTCAAGATCGTTTTATCACCTTTCTTGTAAAACAAGACAACAACACTTCTAGACCACGCTGTCGGCGTTGTACCCTTCTGAAGTACAGCATTAAATAGCCCTCTGAGCTGGTCCAGGACAGGGCGTCCTCCAGCTTTCAGAAGCTCAGTTGTAATACCGTCGTCTCCAGGGGCCTTGTTGTTCTTAAGCTGCTCAAGAGCCGCCTCGATCTCAAAGATCTCGATGTCCGGTAGCTCATCAGTGAAGTGGCGGGTTAACTTTGCACGTCTATCATCGGCAGCGAGAGATATGGGTTTCGGTGCATGTGATGAGTACAGGCGTCCGTAAAAGTCCTCAGCTTCAACGAGCAGATCCGGTTTAGATGAGACAATGCGATGTCGATCGCCATCAGATGTCGTCAGCTTCGTCAGATGACTCCTTCCCAATTGCTTAGCAAATACCTTCGATCCTTTATTCCGCCTAATCACATCTTCGATTTCTCGAGTGCGGCTTTGGCGTATATCAAAGCGTATTTGCTTTTTTGTACGTTTATTGAGAGGTTTATAATCCGACGAATCCACCGACATCTCCCGTCTCTGTCGCATTAGATCAGCTGTCTCTGCCGAGATTCTGGACGCCTTACCACCACTTTTTGGCTGGCAGAATGCCTTGCCCACCTCTCGGATAATATCCGTGATGTTGTTGGCACATTGATCAACGTCCTCAGTGGTTTCCAGCTGGCTGAATCGGTTTTGCAATACTAGTTGGTATTGGTCTAAACCTGATACGGCACTATGTAGCGACGGCCGGAGCGTAGACTTTATCAGGCGATTTCTTTCAATGCGGAAGTTTATATTCAGAGTGCCACGCACAAGTCGATGATCACTTCCGGTATTAAACTTGTTAAGTACTGTGACATCTTTGAATATAAACCTCCTATTCGTCATGATAAAGTCAATTTCGTTTTTAGTCAAGCCATCGGGGCTTCGCCAGGTCCACTTTCTTTGAGGCTTCTTCTGAAAGAACGAGTTCATCAGAAAAAGCTTCTGTGACTCTAGAAAATTAACCAGCATTTGTCCCCTTTGGTTTCTGCTACCAGTGCCGTGTGAACCAATGACGGATTCACCGCGTTTCTGTACTCCCACTTTGGCGTTAAAATCCCCCATAACTACCGTAAAACGAGTCTTACAGGTGTTATGAATGGCCTTAGCTACATCTTCATACAAAGCTTCAACTTCGTCATCGGAGTATGTCGACGTTGGAGCATATACCTGGACTACCTTTAAAGAGTACCTCCCGGTAAGTCTAAGAATAAGATATGCTACCCGCGTCGACACACTGCTGACTTCTATCACATTGCCACGGAGCGCTTTGTTGATCAATATGCCAACCCCGCCTTGCGACGTCCTATCGCCCTCACGATAGTAGAGTAGGTGACCAGACTCTAAGGTTACCATGTCCTCCCCCTGTCTTCGGACTTCAGATAAGCCTAGAATATGCCAGTTAATGTTACCCAACTCTGACTCGAGCTCAGCAATATGGACGTCTTCCCTCAGCGAACGAGCATTATACGTAGCCAGATATAATTGCTGTTTGTGGTGACCGTAACCCTCCCGGGGATTCTTCGCACCCTCCACCCTGCCGTGACCACGACCGTCACCACGATGGCCGGGAATAGCAGGGTTACCGGGAACTGAGGGCCGTTGTAAATTTGGTTCACTCATAGGGGAGTATTGCCCATACTCACCACGCTGGGCAAGGGCGTATTGGTGAGCGCAGTACCAAGCTCTCTTTTCGCTAGTGACGCTGCTGCCCGTCACTAGCAGGCATTTAAAGCCTGGTGGTTCAGATGGATATCCCGCCATCATTCGGTCGTCAGAGCCTCGTTCGTTAGACAGCAGGGTGCACCACGAGCAGGTGAGGTTGACCATTTTCGGAGCACTAGATCTTATGACTCCCTACACCCCTATGATGGAATGTTTACAGGCCAGAAATATGCTAAATTTAGATAACCATTTTGTGGCACTATTTTTTGTTCTATTTTTATATTCGTGTTTCTTTTGTATTTAATGTGTATATTACTGTGTTGTGTCACAAACTTTTTTTCTTTTCTTTCAATTGAAACTCTAGGCCGCGTGGAATATGATGGTTATTTTGGAAGTTTATAATAATTTTCGGAGTTCGTGCTTGGATAAATGGATTAGCTATAAGTCTCACTCAACGACTAAGAATAGTCAGACAGACAGAACACAGCTTAGAGGGAAATTGTATTAATTTAGCTGTCTTTTTACTGGCCAAGTATCGAACAAAATCCTCTGTTACCCGGCAGAGTCGATTTTAGAAGTCTATGTTGGACTGAGTGTTTTTAGCTGTTTTGTACGTAGGATGAAGATGGTAGATTATTGCTCTTTGTCTCACTCACCAATCTCAACATGTATCAAATATGGTCCTCTGATAGTACCCAGCTGAGTAGAATTCAGAGCTTTGTTAGACCGAGTGTTTCCAGCAGTTTTATGCGTGGAAGGGAGGTGGTACCTAGATCAGTATTTTTTGTCTCACTTACCATGTATCGAATATAATCCTTTGATAAAACCCAGCAGAGTCTATTTTAGAAGTCTGCGTGAGTCGTAGCGTCTTCAAAGGTCTTGTACCATAATGGACTTGGGCATGGAACATGTAATCTTCATGGTTCCAACTTGGTGGTAAGCGATGGACGGCTTCTATACAGAATAGTGTTGTCTCCGTCATCTTGTAGGCTGGTGTCGCTTCTGTGGAGGAATTAAAAAATGTATTGAAATAAAAACCAAACTAATGCGAAATAAGCTTTTGGGTTGGGCAATGATTGGGGTAGCTGGATATAGAGTTGGCTAGGTTTAACTCTCAGGTATTAAAGAATATAAATATTTTTTACGTAACCAATATATCACAGAGATATGTAGGGTACACGGAAATAACATGTCTAGTCAATTTAAATTTCAGAAGGAAAATCAACCTTACTTGTAATATTTTATGGTGCAAATTTGCCCTGACTTTTAGAAGGACTAAACATTTTTCATTATATCGATTTGAAATGTCGCATAGCGTCACACCTAAGTACAGTTTTTAACTGTCCTGAACATTGACGCGTTTTATTTTTGAAAATGTGTAGTTCTTTGCATAAACAAAAAACAAGTGTTTATTATATTTTGACAATCTAACTAACAAAAGTGGAGTATTGCTGTTAATATCATCTTTACCCTTCGTCCGTGTTTAATAAGGATTCGTACAATAAATATTGAACTCAAATAAATTCATAATTTGAATTAAAAATCCATTGTACTGATCCTCAGCAACCACAGACGGAGGGTTAATTATTAATATGAATAAGGAGTGTCACAAACTAACTTGTCAAGCTATTATACGAGTTACGAGTTTGAGTATGTTAATTGTAATTCTAGTAAAAGTAATTATAAATCTCTACAAGCGAGCGAACAGCGTTTCGGACCCTGTTGCACTGATACTACACGGATACGGGTCAGACACGTATCTTTATAATATCGTTAATAATCGATTCAAATATATACTCACTATCAGAAACTCCTTGAGTGGTCAAATGCGAGTCGGCCAATTGAAAATCTAATAGTTAGACTAGTCCTAGTATAAAGCGCTATAAGCGATCGCACAGTCTCTGACCCTATTGCACTGATGTTGCACGGTTTCAAACACGGATCCGTGTAATATCAATAAGTATGGCTATACTCACTATCAGAAACTCCTTGAGTGGTCAAATGAGAGTCGGCCAATTGAAAATCTAATAGACTAGTCCTAGTATAAAGCGCTATAAGCGATCGCACAGTCTCTGACCCTATTGCACTGATGTTGCACGGATACGGGACGGTCACGTATCTTTATAATAGATTTAGATTTTAGATTTAGATATTTATTCTCATAATATAAAATTACACTATAAATTGTCTTAAACTAATCTACATGAATTTATATTATGATCGTCAGGTAATAAAATAAAATAACATGAACTAATAAAAAATACAAAACAACGAGATACAATTTAAAACGTGCCAATTAATCCTATGTCAACAATATTCAATGCATGTCAAAACATAATTATAAATAATAATAATAAAATTAATTAAAATGCTAGTATCTCTTAGTGATCGTCATGTGCTAAATATAAACTAGTTACAAAACAATAATGGATAATAATAATAATTTAAACAATTTAATTTACTTTGTCGAATGTCAAACACATATACTCGTGAACAGAATACAGTGGATTTTTCAATAAAAGGTATCTCAGTTGACGCTCAAATGTTTCGTCAGATGTTTCTATACGCAATTCAGAGGGTAGACGCTCATAGTATGTGGGACCAATCACGCGCGGGTTTTTGCATGAAAGTGCCATGCGTCGCGGCACTGTTCGGAGTCTACCAGTGGATCGTATCAATTTACCCGAAACTTCAACACGTTTAAAAAGTGATAAGTTCTTTCTTACAAACATAATTACTTCGAACATGTACAGTGAGTAGTGCGTCATGATGCGATAGTTAACAAACAGTTCCCTGCAAGAGTGCCGAGGCTTAACTCCCGCCAGTATTCGTATCGCACGTTTCTGGAGTATTAACACGCGATCTGCACTCGTGGAGTTGCCCCAAATCACCGTACCATATGACATCAAGGAGTGAAAATGCGAGAAATATACGGCTTTCAACGACTTGCTTGATATCAAAGGTTGTAGTTTTTTTAGGGCAAAAATAGCACCACTCAACCTATTACATAGCCCGTCCACATGGCACTTCCAATGCAAATTTGAGTCAAGTGTAAAACCCAGGAATTTCGTGGCATTACATATTGGCATAGGCCCTTCAGCAATACAGAGTGGCACCTCAATCGTACGTCCTGAAAAAATCATTACATTTGATTTGGCGACGTTTAGAAGCAATCCGTTAGAAGAGAACCATGCTTGCAGTTGGTAACAGGCCTCATTGATCCTATCAGCAAGTTGCGTATGTGTTTTGGCGTTGACGACGACTGTTGTGTCATCCGCAAATAAAATTGAAAAGCCACTGGTGATTGCCGAAGGGAGGTCGTTAATAAACAATAAAAATAACGTGTTTCCAGTCGCCGAACCCTGAGGGATGCCCAATTTGACTTTGCCAGTATCCGAAGTCACCGTTTTACCACCTACAGACATTTTCACCACCTGTTTACGGTCAGACAAGAATGATGCAATCAAATCCAGAGCGGGGTTAGAGATGCCGTACATACCCAACTTACCCAGAAGCAATTTATGATCTATCACATCAAATGCTTTTGAAAGATCGCACAGTATGCCAGCCATCTTGTACTTGTCATCTAGACCAGACATAATACAGTCTACCATTTTATGAGCTGCCATGGTAGTGGATCGTTTTTGCCGGTACGCGTATTGATGGTCACTAATCAGCTCATTCGATTCTAAGTGGGCTAGTAGGGAAGACGACATAATGGACTCCACTAGTTTAGAAATTGTGGGTACGATAGTTATGGGTCTGTAATTGTTTGCATCACTCCTGTCCCCTTTTCCTTTATACACAGGGCATACTCTTGTATTTTTAAGGGCATTCGGGTAAGTACCAACTGAAAACATGTCATTTACTAATACTACCAAAATGTCTGATAAAATGTCCCATATACTTAATATAATATTAATAGATAGAATATCGTTAATAATCGATTCAAATATATACTCACTATCAGAAGCCCCTTGAGCGGCCAAATGCGTGTCGGCCAACTGGAAATCCAATAGACTAGTCCTAGTATAAAGCGCTATAAGCGATCGCACAGTCTCTGACCCTATTGCACTGATGTTGCACGGTTTAAAACACGGATCCGTATAATATCGACTAGTATGGCTATACTCACTATCAGAAACTCCTTGAGTGGTCAAATGCGAGTCGGCCAATTGAAAATCTAATAGCCTGGTCCTAGTATAGAGCGCTATAAGCGATCGAACAGCATCCCGGACCCTGTTGCACTGATTTTGCACGGATACGGGTCAGACACGTATCTTTATAATATCTTTAGGTAACTAGCGACCCGCCCCGGCTTCGCAAGGGTACCTACATAAAAACCTTCCTCTTGAATTACTCTACCTATTTAAAAAAATGACATCAAAATCCGTTGCGTAGTTTTAAAGATTTAAGCGTACAAAGGGACATAGGGACAGTAAAAGTGACTTTATTTTATACTATGTAGTGATAATCGATTCAAATATATACTCACTATCAGAAACTCCTTGAGTGGCCAAATGCGAGTCGGCCAATTGAAAATCTAATAGCCTGGTCCTAGTATAAAGCGCTATAAGCGATCGCACAGCATCGCGGACGCGGTTGCACTGATACTACACGGATACGGGTCAGACACGTATCTTTATAATATTGTTAATAATCGATTCAAATATATACTCACTATCAGAAACTCCTTGAGTGGTCAAATGCGAGTCGGCCAATTGAAAATCTAATAGCCTGGTCCTAGTATAGAGCGCTATAAGCGAGCGCCGAGCATCGCAGACGCGGTTGCACTGATGTTGCACGGTTTAAAACACGGATCCGTATAATATCGACAAGTATGGCTATGCTCACTATCAGAAACTCCTTGAGCGGCCAAATGCGAGTCGGCCAATTGAAAATCTAATAGTCTGGTCCTAGTATAGAGCGCTATAAGCGATCACACAGAGTCGGACCCTATCGCACTGATGCTACATGGATACGGGTCGGTCACGTATCTTTATAATATCATTAATAATCGATTCAAATATATACTCACTATCAGAAACCCCTTGAGCGGTCAAATGCGAGTCGGCCAATTGAAAATCTAATAGCCTGGTCCTAGTATAGAGCGCTATAAGCGACCGAACAGCGTCGCGGACGCGGTTGCACTGATACTACACGGATACGGGTCAGACACATATCTTTATAATATCATTAGGTAACCCGCCCCGGCTTCGCAAGGGTACCTACATAAAAACCTTCCTCTTGAATTACTCTACCTATTTAAAAAAATGACATCAAAATCCGTTGCGTAGTTTTAAAGATTTAAGCGTACAAAGGGACATAGGGACAGAAAAAGTGATTTTATTTTATACTATGTAGTGATAATCGATTCAAATATATACTCACTATCAGAAACTCCTTGAGTGGTCAAATGCGAGTCGGCCAATTGAAAATCTAATAGCCTAGTCCTAGTATAAAGCGCTATAAGCGATCGCACAGCATCTCGGACCCTGTTGCACGGTTTAAATCACGGATCCGTATAATATCGGCTAGTATGGCTATACTCACTATCAGAAACTCCTTGAGTGGTCAAATAGTACGGTCAAATCGTACATAATTTTACCCTAAACTCGCAAATCAAGTAGTATCGCTGCATTTTTGGTATGTTGTTTAGACACCATAGGACAGTATAAAACCATATTTTGCAAGCAAAAAAAAGTTGTGCTAGCTGGGTAGTACGTGAAAAACTGCGAAATTTACGGCCATTTTTTAGTTTCTGATTTTTATTTAAAAAACCTTACGTTTTTGATAGCATATGTAAATAAACGTTTAAAGACTAATAAATTTCCAACAAGTTGAGCTAACATGCATTACCGTAAGTCTTATAGTTTCAGAGATTCGAGACTTTAAAAAGTACCCCCTTTTGTAAACTAGATAAAATTTTGTGTTTTGCTAACGTTTTCGACTTAATATCGCCTCACCTAATTATGCTACGAAAAACATGCAATAATGACCTTATAGCGCACTTAATATTCTTTAATTTAAGGGTAAAATTAGGTCAGTGAACTTTGCAGTTGAAAGTATAAACCCGAATTTCCGAATTTTCCAGGCCCGCTATCTAAGTTTTTCATACAAATCGCAAGTCGAGTTGCAAAGCTGAAATTTTGGTATATTATAAAAGCCTTATAGATATATACGAAAATGCATACTAAAAGAAAAACAAAAAAATAATTTGGGCATAGGACGTAAAAAACGGAGAAAAATTCGCACTTTTTTTAGTTTTTGACGTTTAACTAAAAATCTATTATCTTTTTGATACTGATTGCTATAAAACTAAGAAAGAATATTAAATTTGAAAGGATTTGAGCTACGTTGCATCACCGTAAGTTATATATATTTTGAGATACGACATTTCATAAAGTGCCCTTTTATCAAAACATAAACAAATTTTAGGTTACGTTAAAGATATTCACTAAATATTGGCAAAACGTTCGCGCTAAGAAAAAAAAAGTAATTGTAGATAATAACTACATTAAATTTGGAACAAATTGAGCCGATAACAATTACTGTAAGTCTTATAGTTTGGGGGTATACGAGGCTTCAAACATGCATTTATTTTCTTAACTTAATGAAGGGCACATTTTGAAATGTCGTATCTCTAAATCTATATAATTTAGGGTAATGCAAGGTAGCTCAAATCCTTTCAAATTTAATATTCTTTCTAAGTTTTCTAGCAATCAGTATCAAAAAGATAATAGTTTTTTAATTAAACGTCAAAAAGTAAAAGAAGTCCAATATTTTTTCAGTTTTTTTCGTCCTATGCCGACATTCCTGTTTTGTTTTTCTTGTAATAAGCATTTTTGTACGTCCTTATAGGGCCTATATAATATACTAAAATTGCAGCTTTGCAACACGACTTGCGATTTGTATGAAAAACTTACATAGCGGGCCTACTGCCTTTTGAATAACGCGTTTTTAGTTTCAATTACAAAGTTTACTGACCTGATTTTACCCTTAAATGAAAGAATATTAATTGCGCTATAAGGTAATTATTTCATGTTTTTCGTAGCATAATTAGATAAGGCGATATTAAACCAAAAACGTTAGCAAAACTCAACATTTTATCTAGTTTTCAATACAGGGTACTATTTGAAGTCTCGAATCTCTGAAACTATAAGACCTATGGTAATGCATGTTATCTCATCTTGTTACAAATTCATTCATCTTTAAACGTTACCTGATACATATTGTCAAAAAAACGTAAGGCTTTTTTTATAAAAATCAGAAACTAAAAATAGACAGTTAATTTCACAGTTTTTCACGTATAACGCAGCTAGCACAACTTTTTTTTGCTTGCAAAATGTGGTTTTATATTGCTCTATGGTGTCTAAATAACATACCAAAAATGCAGCTTTACTACATGTTTTGCGAGTTTAATATACGATTTGACCGTACTAAAATGCGAGTCGGCCGATTGAAAATCTAATAGCCTGGTCCTAGTATAGAGCGCTATAAGCGATCGCACAGCATCCCCGACCCTGTTGCACTGATACTACACGGATACGGGTCAGACACGTATCTTTATAATATCATTAGGTAACTAGCGACCCGCCCCGGCTTCGCCCAGGGTACCTACATAAAAACCTTCCTCTTGAATTACGCTACCTATTAAAAAACATGACATCAAAATCCGTTGCGTAGTTTTAAAGATTTAAGCGTACAAAGGGACATAGGGACAGAAAAAGTGACTTTATTTTATACTATGTAGTGATAATCGATTCAAATATATACTCACTATCAGAAACCCCTTGAGTGGTCAAATGCGAGTCGGCCATTTGAAAATCCAATAGCCTGGTCCTAGTATAAAGCGCTATAAGCGACCGCACAGCATCACGGACACGGTTGCACTGATGCTGCACGGTTTCAAACACGGATCCGTTTAATATCGACAAGTATGGCTATACTCACTATCAGAAACTCCTTGATACATTATACAGGGCGACAAATATTCTGGGTCGTGGAGCAAGAGCGAACAGGGTACTAGGGACGATTGTGCTGCGCAAATATATGGAGACAACCAAGAAATAGTGACATATCATATTGATTGTTGTTGTGTAACTTTCTTGAATAAATGAATACTCACTATCAGAAACTCCTTGAGTGGTCAAATGCGAGTCGGCCATTTGAAAATCCAATAGCCTGGTCCTAGTATAGAGCGCTATAAGCGACCGCACAGCACCACGGACGCGGTTGCACTGATGCTACACGGATACGGGACGGTCACGTATCTTTATAATAATCGATTCAAATATATACTCACTATCAGAAGCCCCTTGAGTGGTCAAATGCGAGTCGGCCAACTGGAAATCCAATAGACTAGTCCTAGTATAATGCGCTATAAGCGACCGCACAGAGTCTTGGACACTGTTGCACTGATGCTACACGGATACGGGTCAGACACGTATCTTTATAATATCATTAGGTAACTAGCGACCCGCCCCGGCTTCGCAAGGGTACCTACATAAAAACCTTCCTCTTGAATTACTCTACCTATTTAAAAAATGACATCAAAATCGGTTGCGTAGTTTTAAAGATTTAAGCGTACAAAGGGACATAGGGACAGAAAAAGTGACTTTATTTTATACTATGTAATGATAATCGATTCAAATATATACTCACTATCAGAAACTCCTTGCGTGGTCAAATGCGAGTCGGCCAATTAGAAGTCCAGTAAACTGGTCCTAGTATAAAGCGCTATAATACGGGTCAAACACGTATCCGTATAATATCTATAAGTATCGCTAATAATCGGTTCAAATATACATGGAGACATCTGAATCGTGGAGTTATGGAGACAACCAAGAAATAGTGACATATCACATTGGTTGTTGTTGTGTAACTTTCTTGAATAAATGAATACTCACTATCAGAAACTCCTTGAGTGGTCAAATGCGAGTCGGCCAATTGGAAGTCCAGTAACCTGGACCTAGTATAGAGCGCTATAAGCGATCGCACAGCATCGCGGACGCGGTTGCACTGATACTACACGGATACGGGACGGTCACGTATCTTTATAATAATCGATTCAAATATATACTCACTATCAGAAACTCCTTGAGTGGTCAAATGCGAGTCGGCCAATTAGAAGTCCAGTAAACTGGTCCTAGTATAAAGCGCTATAATACGGGTCAAACACGTATCCGTATAATATCTATAAGTATCGCTAATAATCGGTTCAAATATACATGGAGACATCTGAATCGTGGAGTTATGGAGACAACCAAGAAATAGTGACATATCACATTGGTTGTTGTTGTGTAACTTTCTTGAATAAATTAATACTCACTATCAGAAACTCCTTGAGTGGTCAAATGCGAGTCGGCCATTTGAAAATCCAATAGCCTGGTCCTAGTATAGAGCGCTATAAGCGACCGAACAGCGTCTCGGACCCTGTTGCACTGATGCTACACGGATACGGCTCAGACACGTATCTTTATAATATTGTTAATAATCGATTCAAATATATACTCACTATCAGAAGCCCCTTGAGCGGTCAAATGCGAGTCGGCCAATTGGAAATCTAATAGCCTGGTCCTAGTATAGAGCGCTATAAGCGACCGCACAGCGTCTCGGACCCTGTTGCACTGATGCTACACGGATACGGCTCAGACACGTATCTTTATAATATTGTTAATAATCGATTCAAATATATACTCACTATCAGAAGCCCCTTGAGCGGTCAAATGCGAGTCGGCCAATTGGAAATCTAATAGCCTGGTCCTAGTATAGAGCGCTATAAGCAATCGCACAGTCTCTGGCCCTATTGCACTGATGTTGCACGGTTTAAAACACGGATCCGTATACTATCGACAAGTATGGCTATACTCACTATCAGAAACTCCTTGATACATTATACAGGGTGACAAATATTCTGGGTCGTGGAGCAAGAGCGAACAGGGTACTAGGGACGATTGTGCTGCGCAAATATATGGAGACAACCAAGAAATAGTGACATATCATATTGATTGTTATTGTGTAACTTTCTTGAATAAATGAATACTCACTATCAGAAGCCCCTTGAGCGGTCAAATGCGAGTCGGCCATTTGAAAATCCAATAGCCTGGTCCTAGTATAGAGCGCTATAAGCGACCGAACAGCATCGCGGACGCGGTTGCACTGATGCTGTACGGTTTCGCGCGGAGTAGCGGAGCGGAGAGACACGGCGCAGTATTGTCCGGTGTCCGCTTGGATTTCTGGCGTTATTAGGTTACTATTGCCCTGGGGAAAGAAAATAACATAAAATAGGATTATAAATATTAGATGTCATATACCAAAGAAAAAAACCCCCACCTTGGACATAGGTGATCTTGGTCGTTTTTCTATAATTAATAATGTAATTTATATAGTATTAAGTAGTGTGACTACTGGAGAAAAATTAAAAAAAGTACAAATCAAAATATTTAGTTAATAAATAATTTGATTTGTGTTTTCGCAATATGTTCAATAAAATAGGATGTTAATGACATTTTGAAAAATCCCTATAAGGTCAGGAGCACAATCGTAACTTTCTAACGTAAGTTCAACACACATTACGACACAAGTGCGAAGAACATGAAATTCGAAACGAGTGGCGATATTTTAAAACACGACCGAAGGGAGACACGACACGAGTTACGAATTTCATTTTTGCACGTGTCTCGTACGACGTTTTTTAGTACAGATGGCCCTCCTAAGTTTTGGACTCGAAGTAAAATGAACCACCTCTCGCACTAGCGCGTAAAAAATAGTACATTACATCTGTACTAAAATAGTACATTACGACATAAGTACGATTTCTTTTCACTTACGATCAGGTGGAGTGGAGCCACTTTGTTGTGCCAACATAAAAAAAAATAAGTGCGAAAAACATGAAATTCGAAACGAGTGGCGATGTTTTACAACACGACCGCTAGGGAGTGTTTTAAATCGACACGAGTTACGAATTCCGTTTTGCACATGTCTTGTACGACGTTTTTAATGCAGATGGCCCTCCGAAGTTTTGGACCTGACATAATAGTATAGTACATTACGACACACGTGCGAAAATGTGTTTGTCGCACTTATGTCGTAATTAACTATTACGCAAATCACTGTACAGATTTTTTTCCATCGCACTTTTACGGAAAGGCCCGAATTAGGAAAGCAACTGTGATGGCAATCTAGAAAATTCTAGTAGGTTCTTATACATACCGAGGCACCAGTAGCAGCCTGGGCGAAAGCGTTAAGTGTATGCGTCACATGTAAAGTCTCCACTCCTCCTGCCAAAGCACAAATGGCCTTGACAGCCTGGAACACAGCTTTGGGGGAACACGTGCCTTCGGCGCCGACTACACCCACGGCGCGAGATAATTCGCCTTCTAAGGTTTCTGAAAACAAAAAAAATGTGTTAGCAGAGTGATTTGAACGGACGAGAGGGGCGAGGGCGTTTAAGTAATTTCACCAGAGTTGAGGTGAATGATTACACACACACATCCAAATGAAGTACTAATTGCAAAAAATGTAGTGAATCAATGAATGACTTGCGTCAAAATATTGAAGCAAATCCCTTGAAAAAAGTTTTTGGTAAAGTTCTGATTCAATACTGACATAAGAAGTTGCTAAGAGTAGTGACAGTTTTTATAGTGAGTTTTGTCAGCCGACGATATGGATTTTAAGATCCGAAACGGTTTAGCAAAGTATGAATTAACCGTCGAATGAGTCAATACTTCTTGATCATATATTTCGTATTAGTTATACCAAATGAAATAAAACTGTACTCTATGAGAATGTAACGTTTCCCAATTCGAGATATTTTTGTGGCACACACCATTTATTTTTTTCTATTACTATAGGTTCCGAAACGTGGTCCTTCACCATATCACCATCGGCCTCATCTCTAAACTCAGAGTCGCTCAACGAGCTATGGAGAGGGCTATGCTCGGAGTTTCTCTGCGTGATCGAATCAGAAATGAGGAGATCCGTAGGCGAACTAAAGTTACTGACATAGCCCTCCGGATTAGCAAGCTGAAGTGGCAATGGGCAGGCCACATTGCACGCAGAGCAGATGGTCGATGGGGTCGAAAAGTGCTCGAGTGGAGACCACGTAGGACGTCCACCCACAAGATGGACAGACGACCTTATGAAGGTCGCCGGGACACGCTGGATGCAGGTCGCATCTAACCTGTACATGTGGAGGTCCAGAGGGGAGGCCTATGTTCAGCAGTGGACGTCTTATGACCAAAGCTCGGACGATGGGTGCAAAAATGAACTTTTGACTAGTGCTTGATGAAATATCGACTATTCTATCGACATCCATATGAACAATTTATTTAATTTGAAATTTATAGATTATACTTATTATGTTTCCCTAGTAGTTCCACTT